>JAYEVE010000854.1:0-75291 GCA_036346375.1 Guadua angustifolia
GCATTATAGGAGTGTTTCGCTCTTGTGCAAACTTTCACAAAATCAACCAATCCAGATCTCAACTTGTTCAAAAATAACATCAAAGCGAATTCGACCAAAACAAGCTCCAACACGACCGACAACACTTACGAGGGCAATCTGGTGTGTCTTCGGAGTGTTTCGATTCGGGGCAAACTTTCATAAAGTCCACTTGTTCGATCCCGCTTGATTTAGATTAACACCGAGCTAAATCCAAATAAACGCAGTAATGAGACCGGCGGCACATAGGAGTGCAACCCGGTGCATTTTTGGAGTGCTTCGCTCTGGTGCAAACTTTCACAAAATCAACCAATTCGGATGTCAACTTGTTCGAAATCGACATCAAAGCGAATTTGACCGAAACAAGCTCCAACAAGACCGACAACACTTACGAGGGCAATCCGGTGTGTCTTCGGTGTGTTTCGCTTCGGGGCAAACTTTTATAAAGTCCACTTGTTCGGATCCCGGTTTGAATGAAATTAACACCAGAGCGAAATCGAGCGAAACAAGCTCCAATGAGACCAGCGACACATAGGACTGCAACCCAGCGCATTTTAGGAGTGTTTCGCTCCGGTGCAAACTTTCACTAGATCCACCTGTTTGGGTCTAGACTTGTACGAAATTAACATCAAAGCGAATTCAACCGAAACATGCTCCAACAAGACCGACAACACTTACGAGGGCAATCTGGTGTGTCTTCGAAGTGTTTCACTTCGGGGCAAACTTTCATAAAGTCCATTTGTTCGGATCCCGGTTTGAATGAAATTAACACTAGAGCGAAATCGAGCGAAACAAGCTCCAATGAGACCGGCGACACATAGGAGTGCAACCTCGTGCATTTTTGGAGTGTTTCGCTACGGTGCAAGCTTTAACAAGATCCACCTGTTTGGGTATCAACATGTACGAAATTAACACCAAAGCGAATTCGACCGAAACAAGCTCCAACAAGACCGACAACACTTACGGGGGCAATCCGGTGTGTCTTCGAGTGTTTTGCTTCGGGCAAACTTTCATAAAGTCCACTTGTTCGATCCCGGTTTGAATGAAATTAACACAAGAGCTAAATCAAGTTTAAACAAGCTCCAATGAGACAAAGCGACACATAGGAGTGCAACCGGTGCATTTTTGGAGGGTTTCGCTCCAGTGCAAACTTTCACAAGATCCACCTGTTCCGGTCTCAACTTGTACGAAATTAACATCAAAGCGAATTCGACCGAAACAAGCTCCAACAAGACCGACAACACTTACGGGGGCAATCCGGTGTGTCTTCGGAGTGTTTCGCATTGGGGCAAACTTTTATAAAGTCCCCTTGTTCGGATCCCGGTTTGAATGAAATTAACACTAGAGCGAAATGGATCGAAACAAGCTCCAATTAGACCGGCGACACATAGGAGTGCAACCCGGTGCATTTTTGAAGTGTTTCCCTCTGGTCCAAACTTTCACAAAATCCACCTATTCGGATCTTAACTTGTTCAAAATTAACATCAAAGCGAATTCGACCGAAGCAAGCTCCAACAAGACCGACAACACATACGAGGGCTATCCGGTGTGTCTTCGGAGTGTTTCGCTTCGGGGCAAACTTTCATAAAGTCCCCTTGTTCGGATCCCGGTTTGAATGTAATTAACACCAGAGCGAAATCGAGCGAAAAAAGCTGCAATGAGACCGGCGACACATAGGAGTGCAACCCGGTGCATTTTAGGAGTGTTTCGCTCTTGTGCAAACTTTCACAAAATTCAACTATTCGGATCTCAACTTGTTCAAAATTAACATCAAAGCGAATTTGACCAAAACAAGCTCCAACAAGACCGACAACACTTACGAGGGCTATCCGGTGTGTCTTCGGAGTGTTTCGCTTCGGGGCAAACTTTCATAAAGTCCACTTGTTCGGATCCCGGTTGGAATGAAATTAACACCAGAGCGAAATCGAGCTGAACACGCTCTAATGAGACCAACGACACATAGGAGTGCAACCCGGTGCATTTTAGGAGTGTTTCGCTCTGGTGCAAACTTTCACAAAATCAACCAATTCGGATCTCAACTTGTACGAAATTAACATCAAAGCGAATTCGGCCGAAACAAGCTCCAACAAGACCAATAACACATACGAGGGCAATCCGGTGTGTCTTCGGACTGTTTCGCTTCGGGACAAACTTTCACAAAGTCCACTTGTTTGGATCCTGGTTTGAATGAAATTAACACCAGAGTGAAAATCGACCGAAACAAACTCCAATGAGACAGGCGACACATAGGAGTGCAACCCGCCGCATTTTTGGAGTGTTTCGCTCTTGTGCAAACTTTCACAAGATCCACCTGTTCGGATCTCAACTTGTACGAAATTAACATCGAAGCGAATTCGACCGAAACAAGCTCCAACAAGACCAACAACACTTACGAGGGCAATCCTGTGTGTCTACGGAGTGTTTCGTTTCGGGGCAAACTTTCATAAAGTCCACTTGTTCGGATCCTGATTTGAAAGAAATTAACACCAGAGCGAAATCGAGCGAAACAAGCTCCAATGAGACCGGCGACTCATAGGAGTGCAACCCGGTGCATTTTCGGAGTGTTTCGCTCCGTTACAAACTTTCACAAGATCCACCTGTTCGGATCTCGACATGTACGAATTTAACATCAGAGCGAATTCGACCGAAACAGGGTCCAACAAGACCGACAACACTTACGAGGGCCATCCGGTGTGTCTTCGGAGTGTTTCGCTTCGGGGCAAACTTTCATATAGTCCACTTGTTCAGATCCCGGTTGGAATGAAATTAACACCAGAGCGAAATCGAGCAAAAAAAGCAGCAATTAGACCGGCGACACATAGGAGTGGAACCCGGTGCATTTTAGGAGTGTTTCGCTCTGGTGCAAACTTTCACAAAATCAACCAATTCGGATCTCAACTTGTTCGAAATTAACATCAAAGCTTAATTCGACCAAACAAGCTCCAACAAGACCGACAACACTTATGGGGCAATCCCGCAGATCTTCGGAGTGTTTCGCAGGCAAACTTTCATAAAGTCCACTTGTTCGATCCCTGCTGGAATGAAATTAACACCATAGTAAATCGAGTTTAAACACGCCCAAGGAGACCGACGACACATAGGAGTGTAACTCGGTGCATTTTAGGAGTGTTTCGCTCTGGTGCAAACTTTCACAAAATCAACCAATTCGGATCTCAACTTGTTCGAAAATAACATAAAAGCGAATTCGACCAAAACAAGCTCCAACACAACCGACAACACTTACGAGGGCAATCTGGTGTGTCTTCGGAGTGTTTCGATTCGGGGCAAACTTTCATAATGTCCACTTGTTCGGATCCCGGTTTGATTTAGATTAACACCAGAGCGAAATCGAGCGAAACGTGCCGCAATGAGACTGGCGGCACATAGGAGTGCAACCCGGTGCATTTTAGGAGTGCTTCGCTCTGGTGCAAACTTTCACAAAATCAACCAATTCGGATGTCAACTTGTTCGAAATCGACATCAAAGCGAATTCGACCGAAACAAGCTCCAACAAGACCGACAACACTTACGAGGGCAATCCAGCGTGTCTTTGGTGTGTTTCGCTTCGGGGCAAACTTTCATAAAGTCCACTTGTTCGGATCCCGGTTTCAATGAAATTAACACCAGAGCGAAATTGAGCGAAACAAGCTCCAATGAGAACAGCGACACATAGGACTGCAACCCGGCGCATTTTAGGAGTGTTTCGCTCCGGTGCAAACTTTCACAAGATCCACCTGTTTGGGTCTAGACTTGTACGAAATTAACATCAAAGCGAATTCAACCGAAACAAGCTCCAACAAGACCGACAACACTTACGAGGGCAATATGGTGTTTCTTCGAAGTGTTTCACTTCGGGGCAAACTTTCATAAAGTCCATTTGTTCGGATCCCGGTTTGAATGAAATTAACACTATGTCGAAATCGAGCGAAACAAGCTACAATGGGACCGGCGACACATAGGAGTGCAACCTAGTGCATTTTTGGAGTGTTTCGCTGCGGTGCAAGCTTTAACAAGATCCACCTGTTCGGGTCTCAACATGTACGAAATTAACACCAAAGCGTATTCGACCGAAACAACCTCCAACAAGACCGACAACACTTACGGGGGCAATCCGGTGTGTCTTCGGAGTGTTTCGCTTTGGGGCAAACTTTCATATAGTCCACTTGTTCGGATGCCGGTTTGAATGAAATTAACACAAGAGCGAAATCGAGCGAAACAAGCTCCAATGAGAAAGGCGACACATAGGAGTGCAACCCTGTTTATTTTTGGAGTGTTTCGCTCTGGTGCAAACTTTCACAAGATCCACCCGTTCGGGTCTCAACTTGTACGAAATTAACATCAAAGCGAATTCGACCGAAACAAGATCCAACAAGACTGACAACACTTACGAGGGCAATCCGGTGTGTCTTCGGGCTCCGTTACAAACTTTCACATGATCCACCTGTTCGGATCTCGACTTGTACGAATTTAACATCAAAGCGAATTCGACCGAAACAAGCTCTAACAAGACCGACAACACTTACGAGGGCCATCCGGTGTGTCTTCGGAGTGTTTCGCTTCGGGGCAAACTTTCATAAAGTCCACTTGTTCAGATCCCGGTTGGAATGAAATTAACACCAGAGCGAAATCGAGCGAAAAAAGCTGCAATTAGACCGGCGACACATAGGAGTGGAACCCGGTGCATTTTAGGAGTGTTTCGCTCTGGTGCAAACTTTCACAAAATGAACCAATTCGGATCTCAACTTGTTCGAAATTAACATCAAAGCGAATTCGACCGAAACAAGCTCCAACAAGACCGACAACACTTACAAGGGCAATCCGGTGTGTCCTCGGAGTGTTTCGATTCGGGGCAAACTTTCATAAAGTCCACTTGTTCGGATCTCGGTTTGATTTAGATTAACACTAGATGAAATCGAGTGAAACAAGCTGCAATGAGACGAGCGGCACATAGGAGTGCAACCCGGTGCATTTTTGGAGTACTTCGCTCTGGTGCAAACATTCACAAAACCAACCATTTCGGATCTCAACTTGTTCGAAATTAACATCAAAGCGAATTTGACTGAAACAAGCTCCAACAAGACCGACAACACTTGCGAGGGCTATCCGGTATGTCTTGAGAGATTTTCGCTTCGGGGCAAACATTCATAAAGTCCACTTGTTCGGATCCCAGTCTTAATGAAATTAACTCCAGAGCGCAATCGAGCGAAATAAGCTCCAATGAGACTGGTGACACCTCATAGTGCAACCCGGTGCGTTTTTGAGTGTTTCGATTCGGTTCAAACTTTCACAAGATACACCTGTTCGGATCTCAACTTGTACGAAATTAACATCGAAGCGAATTCGACCGAAACAAGCTCCAACAAGGCCGACAACACTTACGAGGCCTATCTAGTGTGTCTTCGGAGTGTTTCGCTTCGGGGCAAACATTCATAAAGTCCACTTGTTCGAATGCCGGTTTGAATGAAATTAACACCAGAGCAAAATCGAGCGAAACAAGCTCCAATGAGACCGGGTACACATAGGAGTGCAACTAGGGGAATTTTTGAGTGTTTCGCTCTGTTTCAAACTTTCACAAGATCCACCTGTTTGGATCTCAACTTGTACGAAATTAACATCAAAGCGAATTCGACCGAAACAAGCTGCAACAAAACCGAGAACACTTACGAGGCCTATCCGGTTTGTCTTCGGAGTGTTTCGCTTCGAGGCAAACTTTCATAAAGTCCACTTGTTCGGATCCCGGTATGAATGAAATTAACACTAGAGCGAAATTGAGCGAAACAAGCTCCAATGAGACCGCCTACACAGAGAAGTGCAACTCGGTGCATTTTCGGAGTGTTTCGCTCCGTTGCAAACTTTCACAAAATTCTCCTGTTCGGATCTCGACTTGTACGAAAATAACATCAAAGTGAATTCGACCGAAACAAGCTCCAACAAGACTGACAACACTTACGAGGCCTATCCAGTGCGTCCTCGGAGTGTTTCGCTTCGGGGCAAACTTTCATAAAGTCCACTTGTTCGGATCCCGATTTGAATGAAATTAACACCAGAGCGAAATCGAGCAAAACAAGCTCCAACGAGACCGGTGACACATAGGAGTGCAACCCGGTGCATTTTCAGAGTGTTTCGCTCCATTGCTAAATTTCACAAAATCCTCCTGCTCGGATCTCAACTTGTACGAAATTAACATCAAAGCGAATTCGACCAAAACAAGCTCCAAGAAGACCGACAACACTTACGAGGGCAATCCGGTGTGTCTTCGGAGTGTTTCGCTTCAGGGCAAACTTTCATAAAGTCCATTTGTTCGAATCCTGGTTTTAATGAAATTAACTCCAGAGCGCAATCGAGGGAAATAAGCTCCAATGAGACCGGTAACACATCGGAGTGCAACCTGTTGCATTTTTGAGTGTTTCGCTCCAGTTCAAACTTTCACAAGATCCACCTGTTCGGATCACAACTTGTACGAAGTTAACATCAAAGCGAATTCGACCGAAACAAGCTCCAACAAGACCGACAACATTTACGAGGCCTATCCGGTGTGTCTTCGGAGTGTTTCGCTTCGGGGCAAACTTTTATAAAGTCCACTTGTTCGGATCCCGGTTTGAATGAAATTAACACCAGAGCAAAATCGAGCGAAACAAGCTCCAATGAGACCAGCTACACATAGGAGTGCAACCCCGTGCATTTTTGGGTGCTTCGCTCCGGTTCAAACTTTCACAAGATCCACCTGTCCGGATCTCAACTTGTACGAAATTAACATCAAAGCGAATTCGACCGAAACAGGCTCCAACAAGACCGACAACACTTACGAGGCCTATCCGGTGTGTCTTCGGAGTGCTTCGCTTCAGGGCAAACTTTTATAAAGTCCACTTGTTCGGATCCCGATTGGAATGAAATTAACACCAGAGCGAAAGCGGGCGAAACGAGCTCCAATGAGATCGGCGACACATAGGAGTGCAACCCGGTGCATTTTCGGAGTGTTTCGCTTCATTGCAAACTTTCACAAAATCCTCCTTCTCGGATCTCGACTTGTACGAAATTAATATCAAAGCGAATTCTGTAGGAGAATGCGTAGGCTACGCTAGCCGAATTCAAAATTTTCAACGCATTCAACCAGGATACATGCGAGTAGTGGATCATGGATCATTACACTTGGAGCACGCTTTGCCGCGAAGATGAGTGGGTGAAGGCCCCGCGACTCCAAAGTACAAGAGTAGATGCCGGAGTTGATTGTCTCTCCTCGCGATCACGCACGCAACGTCAGAGAGGAAGTAGACGTTTCGCCAATCGCTGAGTAGATGCGATGCAACGCGCCTCTATGGTATCCACACGCCCTGCACTAGAGTGCATCATGCAAGTATCTAATGCCCATGGTTTGTGTGTGCCTCATGCTTCGCCATGAAGTGGTTTTGTCACGGATCAACGACATTCAGATCCGTGTGCACTTTGCTAATCTTCACATCTCCTCTATCAATGATCTCTCGGATGAGGTGATAACGCCTGAGTATGTATTTGGATTTTTGGTGAGACCTAGGCTCCTTCACTTGTGCAATGGCACCACTATTGTCACAATAGAGGTCCACTGGACAGGATGCACTAGTGACAACTCCCAACTCAGAAACAAATTTTCTGATCCAAACAACCTCCTTTGTAGCTTCAGAAGCTGCAATTTACTCAGCCTCAGTCGTGGAATCAGCCACTGTCTCTTGCTTGGAACTTTTCCAGCTCACTGCCCCACCATTGAGACAGAATACAAAACCGGATTGCGATCGTGAATCATCTTTATCGGTTTGGAAGATAGCGTCAGTGTAACCCTTTACAACCAGCTCTTCCTCTCCTCCAAAGACCAAGAACATGTCCTCAATCCTACGTAAGTATTTGAGGATGTTCTTCACAATGCCCAAAGGACTTTCACCCGGTTTGATTGATACCGCTCATAACACTTAGAGCATATGATACATCCGGAGCAGTACATAACATGGCATACATGATGGATCCAATAGCGGAGGCATATGGAATCAAACTCATTTTCTTTTGCTCATCGTGTCGGCAAGCAATCGAGTCTTGCTTAGATGAATACCATGCAACATTGGCAAGAAACCCTTCTTGAATCTCGATATTGAACCATTTCAATATTTTATCAATGTAACGACTTTGGCTTAATCCAATTAGCCTTCTCGATCTATCTCTATAGATCTTTATGTCCAAGATGTAGGCTGCTTCTCCTAAATCCTTCATCGAGAAACATTTTCTCAAATAAGATTGGATGACTTCAAGCATTGGAATATCGCTTCCAACAACAATATGTCATCTACATATAAGATCGTAAACACAAGTGCGCTCCCACTAGCCTTCTTGTAAATACAAGGTTCTTCTTCATTCTTGATGAAGCCAAACTCTTTAACTGCTTCATCAAAACAAAGATTCCAACTCCGAGATGCTTGCTTCAATCCATAAATAGAGTTCTAAATCTTGCATACTTTGCCAGCATCGTTTGGATCGAGAAAACCTTTAGGCTGTGTCATGTACACATCCTAACTTAGGTTTCCATTTAGGAAAGCCATTTTGACATCTATTTGCCACAATTCCCAATCATAGAATGCGGCAATTGCAAGCATGATCCGAATAGATTTAAGCATAGCGACGGGTGAAAAAGTTTCATCATAATCAACACCTTGAATTTGCCTGAAATCTTTAGCCACCAATCATGCCTAATAGATGTGAACATTTCCATCCATATCTATCTTTTTCTTAAAGACCCATTTGCACTCGATAGGTTTTACCCCATCAGGCAGATCAACCAAGTTCCAAACCTAATTATCATACATGGACTTTATTTCAGATTTCATGGCTTCCAACCATTTCCTAGAGTCTGGTCCCACCATTGCTTCCTCATAGTCTTTGGGCTCATCGTTGTCCAACAACAACACATCACGCTGTCCTGGCCGTGAGGAACATGTACCTCTCGGTGCACGGCTAGTCCTCGAGACTCAAGTGGGGTTGGTGTGCCTCTACCACGGGTTCTGCAACATTTTGCATTTCCCGTTCAGGGTTAATAGGAGCTGAAACATTTTCAGATGTTTCCTGAATTTCTTCAAGTTGCACCTTGCTCCCACTAGCTCTTTTGAAAAACTCTTTTTCCAAAAACACACCATGCCGAGCGACAAACACTTTGCCCTCTTCTCGGTTATAAAAATAATACCCTTTAGTTTCCCTAGGGTACCCCACAAAGAAGCACTTATCAAACTTGGCGTGAAGCTTATCAGACGTCATAAGTTTTACATAGGCTTCACAGCCCCAAATCTTTAGAAAAGACAACGAGGGACGCTTCCCAGTCCATATCTCATATGGCGTCTTCTCTACCGATTTTGATGGAACCCTATTTAGGGTGAACGCAGCTGTTTCTAGAGCAAATCCCCAAAATGACAATTGAAGATCAATTTGACTCATCATAGACTGAACCATGTCCAACAAAGTTCGATTCCTCCGTTCGGATACCCCATTCCAATGAGGCGTTCCAAGCGGAGTCAATTGAGGAACTATTCCATAATTCTTAAGATGATCATTAAACTCATGGCTCAAATACTCACCTCCACGATCGATCGCAGAAATTTAATTGTTTTGCCCAAATGATTTTGCACTTCATTTCGAAACTCTTTGAACTTTTCAAAAGATTCAGACTTATGCCTCATTAGATAGATATAGCCATACCTACTAAAGTCATCTCAGAAGGTAATGAAGTATCGAATCCACCTCTCGCCCCAAATACCATCGGTCCACATACATCAAGATGTACTAAGGCCAATAAGTCACTCGCCTCTCACTTGAACCAGTGAAAGGCGTTTTAGTCATCTTGCCAAGTAAACAAGGCTCAAGACGTGTCAAATGATTCAAAATCAAATGAATCAAGAAGACCATCTTTATGGAGCTTCTCCACTCGCTTCTTATTTATATGGCCTAAGCGACAATGCCACAAATAAGTGGAATTCAAATCATTTGTTTTAAGTATTTTCGTATTAACATTATAGACAAAATTATCTTCAAGATTTAGCACATATAGCCCATTCAATGATGGACAATGACCATAGAGCATACCATTGAAATAAATTGAACAACATTTGTTCTTTATTACAAAATGAAAACCATCTTCTTCCAAACATAAAGAAGATATAATGTTTCTGCTCAAAGCTGGAACATAATAACAATTATTTAATTCCAAAACTAATCCGAAGGTAACGATATGATAAACGCCAACGGCTATTGTAGCAACCTTTGCGCCATTACCGACGCTAATTTCCACCTCACCACTTGCACATCTTCTAGTCCTTCTTAGTCCCTGCAACGATTTGCAAGTATGAATCATCGATCCGGTATCAAATACCCATGACTCATTAGGACAAGTAGCAAGATTAATTTCTATAACATTAATACCTGAAGTGGAAGCTAGAGTTCCATTCTTCTTATCCTCCAAGTATTTCTTGCAGTTCCTACGCTAATGACCTTTCTTATCGCAGTAGTGACATGCATCAGAAGCAGCAGGACCACTTTTGGTCTTAGGTTTAGGGTTGGGGATCGTATCCACACCCTTGTCTTTTGCTACGCGCTTCCTTTTCTTACCACCATCCTTTTTGATGCATCCCTCCCGGGTGCGCAACGTGCCCTTCGCGGCCCAGTCGTATGGCGGACGTGACTCGTCCGGCGAGCGGACTGCCCAACTGGCCCAGGGGCGTGGGCCTTGGCCTAATGAGGGAATACACACCTTGGCTGCCATAGCCAGGCTATAAGAGTCCCATGTGGCCCCCAAAAGACTAGCCTGATGGGGGGAGGGTTGCTCTCCCTTTTAAGGTGGTATTCTCTCCCCTCCACAAGCAAGGTGGTACTATCATTCCCACCCTCTTGTTTCGGGACCTAGCTCTGATACCACCTGATGCGACTTTGGTCTCGATCTTTCGATGAGAGGAGGGTAACTATCGATTTGGTAGGAATCGATGTAGACGGCCCGACTACAACCGTCCAGGACGTTGCGCCTTAGCAACCGATACACCAACTCCAGATGGTTATTGATCTCGCCGAGACGCGATCAACCTGACCACGAAGGTCATTGTTCCTGCAAGCAATCGAAGAACGTAGCAAGAACAAGATGAACAACCAACTAAATTGGCAAATATGTATTAAGCTCAAATCTGAAAGAAAACACAAACGGTGGGGTTTTGTAACGATAAACAGGCAGTCTAGTCGACACGCGTGATTATCGGTATGTAGCAAAGGCTAGACATAACTAAACAAAACCCAAGTCCTAGATGAGGGTTTGGGTAGTTATTTATACTAGGGGAGCAGGAGAGGGTCGTCCATAGCATAGGAGACCTAATACAACTCAAGTTCAAAACACCAAGCCTACTTTGACTAGAGTTTGACTCGGACTGAAAAAGCATCATTCGGTTTTTGGCAGTTTTCGGACGCATCTGAAGGACTTTTGAGGTGAGGCCAAATCCTTTGGAAAGTAGACTCCGAGACCTTTCAAACGTGTACTCATGGGCCTCCAGAACCCTCGGGAATCAAAAGTTATGGCACTTTAAAGTCAGTGCTGTTTCTGAGTTCGAATTGGACTCGAACTCGGACTGAAAAAGTGTTCTGGATTGTTTTGCTTTTTCCTGCTGACTCGAAGGGAATTTTGAGGTGATCTCAGTTCCGTTTCAAAGAGGACGACCAGGGCTTTCGTTCTTGTACTCATAGACCTCTAGAAGCCTTCTGAAACAAAAGTTATGGTCGTTTGAAGTTGATGCTGTCATGGAGGCCGAACCCGCGAATTTGCTGATTCCATGTCCAACTTATGATATGATGACTGTGCTTTATGCTTGGCATTTGAAGGTTCTTCTCCATGGTTCCTAAGGACAATAAGATCATCACAAGAATTAAATAGCATTCGATTCTGTGAATCATTTGTATAAAAACTTAGGAACGAATTCACCTGATAATTGAGTAGACATGCTCGAGTTACCAGTAGTATGTTCTTGTAAAACTTGTTGTGCTTGAGAAGAATCACTGCGTGGTTGTATCAATTGGGGACGATGTCCTCATCATCCTCCCTTCTTGCATTTGAGTCGCCCTCGACTCAAGCTCACCCTTTTGGACGTCTTCAGCACAAAACATCCTCATATAGGATCTCGATAATTATCGATATAGCTCAAGACCTCTTTCAAAGATATAATGGCCTCGATGATTAACTGTCTTGCGCTAGCTCGAGTCATCGGTCCTTGGACTATTGTAGGATCGGCTCGTTGGTGAGTTGTAGTAGGCATGGTTGTATCAAAGAGGTGATGTCCTCATCAGGAGGCGGCCAAGGTGGCAGCCTAACTGGCTGGAGGTGAAAGTCCCATGCCTGAAGCCCAGGGCGGCCAAGGTGGTAGCCAAATGACGTGGATGATGATGCCAAATCCAAAAGCCAAGAAGGCCAACTGTGTGATCGCCTGCCAAGGTGGAGGTCGGTGAAACCTTGCGATGAAAGCAGCATAGTAGGAATAGCCTTGGTCATATCCATGCCGAACATGGTCTCATCATTAAATGATAGTACCACCTTGCTTGTGGAGGGGAGAGAATACCACCTTAAAAGGGAGAGCAACCCTCCCCCCATCAGGCTAGTCTTTTGGGGGCCACATGGGACTCTTATAGCCTGGCTATGGCAGCCAAGGTGTGTATTCCCTCATTAGGCCAAGGCCCACGCCCTAGGCTGGGATTAGGCGATCCTTTCACGGGCGAGGCACGGGCGCCATACTGGTGGGCGCGAGGGCACGCTATGACCGGGAGGGATGCATCAGTTGGTATCAGAGCGCCAGGTTGATCGGTGAGAGATTACTAGTTTGCATTTATTTACCTACAGTCCAGAAAACCAAAAAAAAAATTTAGTAGATTAGATTGCCTTTGTCCAAACCACTTTGAGCTTTTGCTTTTACTACTTAGTCCTTGCTTGTTGAGTCTTCGGTTGCATCGTTGTGTCGTGTGCTGGTTTTAGCGTCTTTCCCGTAGAGTTTTGAGTTCGAGTCACGTTTATCGTCACATTCATTTTTGTCATCATCGTCGTCATTATCCTTTGTGTCACCTAGGTTTTCATTGCAGTGTGCCACCATTGTTGATTAGAGCCGCCGCCACCACAATTCTAGGGTTTGTGTACAACCTAGAAGGAAAATCCAAAATTGTTGGTCAATCTTCCCAAAAATAGCAGATTGGTTTCTAAAATTGTTGAGCGACCTTGCGAAGAATAGTGGCTTGGTTTCCTTGTAAAAGTTTTAGCCTCACTGTACCATCCGAAAGTTGAAAAAAGTACCTTCAGAAGATCGCGCGCGCGTAAGGTGTTCGCCGAGTGCTCGCCTCACGCCGCCTAGTCGCCCGAGTGCTCGCCCATCGCGGCTTTGTCGCCGAGTGCTCGCCTGTCAGCGTGGCCTAGTCGCCGAGTGCTCGCCCGTCGCGTGGCCTGGTCGCCGAGGGCTCGCCCATCGCTTGGTGTGGTCATCCGAGTGCTCGCCCACCGCGTGCACTGGTCGCCCGAGTGGTCGTCCAACGCGTGAGCTGGTCGCCCGAGTGCTCGCCGACTGCGTATCAAAGAGAAAAAAAAGGCAAGTGCACATAAAAGAGCCGCACTAAAAAAAGGAAGAAAAGGGAGCTTGGGGTAGTGCCTTTGTTTTTCGGGTTCAAGGTTGGATTTCGATGGCGACGCCAGGGCTCCGGCGCGCCTCTAGTACGGTTAGGCCTAGGACCAAAGACGGTACCATCGTTGAACGATTATTCAACTTGCTTTTACTAATGTGGTTTTAGCTTTCCTTTGTACTATTTTCAGCCACCTATAGCTCCACATATACTACTACCCTGTACATGTGTTTGGCATCGATACACTTATCTCCGAAGTTATTTTCTTGTCGGTTGCCATCACCTCCTGCTCAGTTTGGTAAGAATTGGTAGAACTTGATTGAACAAGTTGAGTGTGAGCGACTCGTTTAGCCACATCAAGTAGTTGATAGGGGATTACATATGGTTTTGTTTTTCCTTGTTACCTACTAATCATGACAGGTCCACATGAAATGAGTTCACTTCGATTCAACCAAAAGATTTGCGACATAAACAACATGAAGGCTTCGTCTCCTACTCCTGAACACGGTAACCTCAAAATAACATTGCCTCCATATGCTGGAAATTTTGATCCTGAAGCATATATTGATTGGGAAATAGCGGTAGACAAACAATTTAGCATGTCTAATTTGTCTGAAAATGAAAAGATTAATTTTGCCGCTAATGTGCTTTCTGGGTATGCGTTAACATTGTGGAAGCATGTTTGTAGAAAAGGGAGAAAACCTGAGAATTGGAATGACATGAAGAAAAATATGAGATTTGAATTTGTTCTGAATATTATCTTTGAGTGTTTGCTTGCTAAACTTCAATGCTTAAAACAAGGGAGTAATATCTGTTAGAGAATACTATCGTGAATTGCAAACTTATTTGTTACGCTGTGGTTTAGAAGAACGTGATGAAGCTATCCAGTTTAGGTTCATTCATGGGCTTAATAAGGGTATTCGGGATATTCTTATTGATCAAACATATCGATCTCTTTCACAATTGTTGGAAAGTGCTTGTAGTATTGAAAGTTTGAATGCACTACTAGCTTCACTTGAGACGCCATTGCTGCACCACCTCTTGTGGCTAACATTTTATGAGACAAAGAGGACAAGCAAAAAGAGTTTGAGAACATGGAAGATGAGAAAGTCGAGCATGGGACATTCCTTCGACTATGAAACGAGATATGGATACCCGACACCTACAACAATGGATGAAATTTTTGGAGGTAACGTAAAAGTGTTGATTTTACATGTGGTGAAAATAATTTTGATATGTTGAAATTGTCCACTACTCATGCTGTCATAGAGCAATCTTTAGTGGAACCCATGGCTGAAATTTCATTGTTACAAGATGATGTGCATGCTATCTCTTGTGATAAAGAAGAGTTGTGTGAGAATGCTTCACTAATATCCATGTCACAATTAGTGAATGAACATGTTTCTTCTCTTACAAAAACAAACACTTGTGCTGATAATAAATGTGTTATTCACTTTGCTAGTGAAGAAGATGAGTTTAGATTGATATCTTCTCCAAATACTTTAAGTTACATTGAATTTGACATTTCTGTGATCCAAATAGTTTAAAGGAGAAACTTTTGTACATGCTGATTTGCCATGGTTATCACGAAACACTTTTCATATTATCGGCAAACATAATGAAAATGGAGATTATATGGTACATCGTGTTTATATTTGTTCAAATACAAATCCATCATTTTATATGCAACAATGTGATCAATCCATGACAAGTACTTCTAGTTTTGTTTTCAATCTACATGACAGTTTTCAAGAAAGGGAGTACATAGATGTTGATGATTTTAATTCCAACAATTTGATTGAAAAAGATGTGCATATTGTTTTGTTCCCTGTTGGCACTAACATTTTGCAGGAGACTATGATGGAGTCGAGGACGACTCCAATTCAAGAAAGGGAGAATGATGAGACCATGTTCGGCATGGATATGACCAAGGCTATTCCTACTATGCTGCTTTCATCTGCAAGGTTTCACCGACCTCCACCTTGGCCAGGGCGATCACACAGTTGGCCTTCTTGGCTTTTGGATTTGGCATCATCATCCACGCCATTTCGCTACCACCTTGGCCGCCCAGGCTTCGGGCATGGGACTTTCACCTCCAGCAGTTAGGCCGCCACCTTGGCCGCCTCATGATGAGGACATCACCTCTTTTGATACAACCATGCCTACTTCAACTCACCAACGAGCCGATCCTACAATAGTCCAAGGACCGATGACTCGAGCTAGCGCAAGACAGATTAATCATCAGGCCATTATATGCTGGAAAGAGGTCTTGAGCTATATCGATAATTATCAGATCCTATATGAGGATGTTTTGTGCTGAAGACGTCCAAAAGGGTGAGCTTGAGTCGAGGACGACTCAAATGCAAGAAGGGGAGGATGATGAGGACATCGTCCCAATTGATACAACCACGCCGAGTGATTCTTCTCAAGCACAACAAGTTTTACAAGAACATGCTACTCGTGCTCGAGCATGTCTACTCAATTATCACATGAATTCGTTCCTAAGTTTTTATACAAATGATTCACAGAATCGAATGCTATTTAATTCTTGTGATGATCTTATTGTCCTTAGGAACCATGGAGAAGAACCTTCAAATGCCAAGCATAAAGCACAATCATCATATGCGCAAGTTGGACATGGAATCAGCAAATTCGCGGGTTCGGCCTCCGCGACAGCATCAACTTCAAACGACCATAACTTTTGTTTCAGAAGGCTTCTAGATGTCTATGAGTACAAGAACGAAAGCCCTGGTCGTCCTCTTTGAAACGGATCTGAGATCACCTCAAAATTCCCTTCGAGTCAGCGGGAAAATGCAAAACAATCCAGAACACTTTTTTAGTCCGAGTTCGAGTCCAATTCGAACTCAGAAACAGCACTGACTTTAAAGTGCCATAACTTTCGATTCCCGAGGGTTCTGGAGGCCCATGAGTACACGTTTGAAAGGTCTCGGAGTCTAATTTCCAAAGGATTTAGCCTCACCTCAAAAGTCCTTCAGATGCGTCCGGAAACTGCCAAAAACCGAACGATGCTTTTTCAGTCCGAGTCAAACTCTAGTTAAAGTAGTCTTGCTGTTTTGAACTTGAGTTGTATTAGGTCTCCTATGCTATGGACGACCCTCTCCTGCTCCCCTAGTATAAATAACCACCCAAACCCTCATCTAGGACTTGGGTTTTGTTTAGTTATGTCTAGCCTTTTGCTACATACCGATAATCACGCTGCGTGTTGACTAGACCTTTGCTTATCGTTACAGAACCCCACCGTTTGTGTTTTCTTTCAGATTTGAGCTTAATACATATTTGCCTATTTAGTTGGTTGTTCATCTTGTTTTTGCTACGTTCTTTGATTGCTTGCAGGAACAATGACCTTCGTGGTCAGGTTGATCGCGTCTCGGCGAGATCAATAACCATCTGGAGTTGGTGTATCGGTTGCTAAGGCGCAACGTCCTGGACGGTTGTAGTAGAGCCGTCAACATCGATTCCTACCAAATCGATAGTTACCCTCCTCTCATCGAAAGATTGGGACCAAAGTCGCATCACTTTTGGACTATCATCACATGATTATTGCTTTTCTTGATGCTTTCCTCTACTGTCTTAAGCATCCCATGCAGTTCAGACATGTTTTTCTCCATGCCATTCATATGAAAATTCATGATGAAAGGCTCGAAGCTTGCAGGAAGCGACTGGAGAATCACATAAGTGGCCAACTCTTGGCTTAAGGGGGAGTTCAGTTTCTCCAAGTTCTCAATGTAACTAATCATCTTGATCACATGAGGACTCACCGAACTACCTTCAGTTAGCTTGCACACAAACAGAGCTTTTGAGATCGAGTATCTCTCAGCCCTAGCTTGGTTCTCAAACATGCTACGAAGGCCTGTGATCATAGCATAGGAATTCGTGTTCTCATATTGCTTTTGAAGCTTAGAGTTCATTGTAGCAAGCATGAGACAGCCAACATCAACCTCATCATTGACATGCTTCTCATAAGCACGTCGTTCAGCAGCAGTAGAATCATCAGCTAGTTCCTCAGGATATGGCTCCTCAATGACATATTCCTTTTTCTCTTGCTTGAGAACAATTCTCAAGTTTCGGTACCAATCAATAAAGTTTGTTCCAGAGAGTTTCTCTTTCTCCAGAATTGATCGCAAATTAAAACCAGTGTTTTGAGGGACAGTACTAGGTGCCATCTACAACAGAAATAAATACGCAAAGTCTTAGCACAATGTTCATGTAAATCTTCTATTAAACATTTTAATAAAAGATACTCCCACTAAAGTCACTTTCCCTCTGGCGACCTTCAGTAGGACAAGATCCATATTCACTAAAGTCCTAGTGAGCTTTGGCATCACCGCTAGAACCCAGTAAATAGGTAGTCATAACATTACCAATCACATCATATGTGATTCTTGTTTGTTGGGTGGCATCCAATGCCCCGGCTCCCAACATCCATGCCACGAAGCCCAAAACCGTTTTGATAACTTCGATAAGTAAACCAATACTATGCATGCGGATGTCTGACATCCACCCTATTGATCAAGGAAGTTGATGGCACCCTGCTTTGGCAGAAACTACCATTCAACGTACAAGATCTCCATAGGTGCAGCTATTGGAAGGGCACGAAAGTCTTAATTTTTTGAGGGAAACCTTTCTAACATGACAATCATATCCACCAAACATGATAGAATAGCACGACAGGAATCATCACAGATAATCACATTAACTTGTGAAATAGTATGGCCCAAAGCACTCCAATCTCCATTGTCGCGCTTCCTATCCACCGAGCCATCATGCTTGAAGCCGACCTCCATGATCGAGTACCACGCTACTACGTCTAATAGCTAGTAAACAACTTACATGAGGATTTCAAGCATCACAAATCGACACACAGGCCGTTATACAATAACATGGCAGCCCAAGCTGCAATTAACCATAGCACGCAGGCTATGAAAATTACAGTAATGCATCACATACACACATGGGAGCCATACTATTCACATCATTCCCTACAAAAAACAAGTTAAGCGCAGAATCAGATTCTACCTGCGATGCTAATCAAGTTTTATTTAACGGTTCAAGGGCGCGCCCAGAAAAAGTGCAAAGGCCCAAAGAAAATTTTTTCGGGAACGAGATCACATCTACGAAAACGCTTATGGAAATTCAATCGGATTGAGCAAATAATACCGATTCTGAGCCATCAGAATGCCTCAATTTCCATAAGATTCTTGAGAGGGCGGCGACCACACCGATCTCGATCTATTTAGCATGGGCTACTACCCCGATGGTGTTACCAAATTTAGAGGGTAATGCACGGCTTGAAATGTAATCTAGCACGAACTAATCTTTTGATCGTGTAGAACCATCAACTCATACATCAAATGCGTGAGGCCCCTCGATAAGGTTTTGCGCACGTGGCCTCGATCTGTTGGCTAATATCATAGATGGCACATGACGGAAGTCCTGATGGTGTTTCCAGCCGGTATGGACTAGTCACGACATGATCTAGATAAAGCACGAACTTATCTTTTTGGCCTCGTAGCACTACCAACTCGTACCTCATGGACCCTATACCGATTGATCACATCAACCCGTGACAAATCTAACACATATCAACATATGCGCAGCATCCAGATCCAAGACAACGCAAGATCGGCTCTAATACCACTGTAGGAGAACGCGTAGGCTACGCTAGTTGAAAACAAAATTTTCTACGCATTCAACTAGGATACATGCGAGTAGTGGATCATGGATCATTACCCTTGGAGCACGTTAGCAGCGAAAGAAGAGTGGGTGAAGCATCCCCGCGTACTCCAAAGTACAGTAGTAGATGCTGGAGTTGATCGTCTCCTCCTCGCGATCGCAAGACGCAACGTCAGAGAGGAAGTAGACATTCTCGCCAATCAGCGCCGAGGCAGATGCAACGGTGCCTCTACGGTATCCACGTCGCCCAGGTAGGATCATCACAAGATCGGTGTGCTAGCACCACGCTGCGCCTAGGGTTTAGGGGCGGTGGGATGCGCGACGGCTAGGGTTGTGGTGGGGAGAACCTCATGGTGCACACACCCCACGCCCTTTATATAGAGTGCACTAATGGGCCTTCTACGATAGAAGCCCACTAGGACTCATACTAATGAATCTTCTACAAGAGAAATCCATTAAGACGCCAAAGGATCCAAACTGTAAACCCACTAATGGATCCAATCCATCGACATGATCCAACCCGTTAATGTGCGACCGTTAGGTTCATGCGTAAACGGCCATGGCCCTGGAAACCTCTTTTCCAGACCATCAGACAACAGGGATTCCTAGCAGGACATGTTGTCCCCTGAATGCACAGAGTGATCATATCGGCTGAACCTTGATATACTCATATACCAATCCTTTTGCCACACGATACCAGTCAAGCTCAAGGCAAGATGCGTGCCATCCTTGTGATAGCTCGACCCATTCACTCGTCAATGTAATGAATATAATTCGTGATTAACACTTTAATCACTTTGGCATGGCTATGCACTTTTCCTTATCCATCTACACTGAGGGGCCCAGAGATATCTCTCCCGTTATCAAGGAGGGGCAAATTCCATCTTGATCTCTCATATCTTACGTCATGTTTCATGGCATACTCGTAAGCTACCTTTATAACTCCCCTGCTACAAAGAAGCGTTTGATAGCCTAAGATATACAGTTACACATGCTGAGAATCAATAAGAATCTCAGGTCAAAGGATCGTATAGGTATACCACTCGAGACTACACCCTGATGGCACTTCTAAGATAACAATCTCATCAGCGTCTCGGAGCGGGTCTATCCAACCCCATGTTCTCTAACATGTGCCCACATTATTGATTTTATATCTCCATATCTATGGTATGTGAAACATTACCATCAATCAATACATGTGCTGGTCAGATCACTATTGTCCCACATAATGATATATGACCAGGGATATATAGTTTAGAAAAATATCATATAACCAATGTGTTTCACAATTAAGTCACAGTAGCGGCCAAAGGAGTGACATTTATTTATGGAACTGATAAGTACACGAACATAGACGTATGATACAATCATCTAACATGATCACCTCTAGGGCATATCATTAACAAATTCGACTGAAACAAGCTCCAACAAGACCGACAACACTTACGAGGGCAATCCGGTCTGTCTTCGGAGTGTTTCACTTCGGGGCAAACTTTCATAAAGTCCACTTGTACTAATCCCGGTTTTAATGAAATTAACTCCAGAGCGCAATCGAGCGAAATAAGCTCCAATGAGACTGGCGACACATTGGAGTGCAACCCGGTGCATTTTTGAGTGTTTCGGTTCGGTTCAAACTTTCACAAGATACACCTGTTCGGATCTCAACTTGTACGAAATTAACATCGAAGCGAATTCGACCGAAACAAGCTCCAACAAGACCGACAACACTTACGAGGCCTATCCGGGGTGTCTTCGGAGTGTTTCGCTTCGGGGCAAACTTTCATAAAGTCCACTTGTTCGGATCCCGGTTTGAATGAAATTAACACCAGAGCGAAATCGAGCGAAACAAGCTCCAATGAGACCGGCTACACATAGGAGTGCAACCCCGTGCATTTTTTAGTGTTTCGCCTGGTTCAAACTTTCACAAGATCCACCTGTTCAGATCTCAACTTTTATGAAATTAACATCAAAGCGAATTCAACCGAAACAAGCTCCAACAAGACCAACAACACTTACGAGGCCTATCCGGTGTGTCTTCGGAGTGTTTCGCTTCGGGGCAAACTTTCATAAGGTCCACTTGTTCGGATCTCGGTTTGAATGAAATTAACAACAGAGCAAAATCGAGCGAAACAAGCTCCAATGAGACAAGCGACACAAAGGAGTGCAACCCGGTGCATTTTCGGAGTGTTTCGCTCCATTGCAAACTTTCACAAAATCCTCCTGTTCGGATCTCGACTTGTACGAAATTAACATCAAAGCAAATTCGACCGAAACAAGTTCCAACAAGACCAACTACACTTACGAGGCCTATCCGGTGTGTCCTCGGAGTGTTTCGCTTCGGGGAAAACATTCATAAAGTCCACTAGTTCAGATCTCGGTTTGAACGAAATTAACACTAGAGCGAAATCGAGCGAAACAAGCTCCTATGAGACCGGGTACACATAGGAGTGCAACCCGGTGAATTTTTGAGTGTTTCGCTCCGGTTCAAACTTTCACAAGATCCACCTCTTTGGATCTCAACTTGTGCGAAATTAACAGCAAAGCGAATTCGACCGATACAAGCTCCAACAAGACCGACAACACTTACGAGGCCTATCCGGTGTGTCTTCGGAGTGTTTCGCTTTGAGGAAAACATTCAAAAAGTCCACTTGTTCAGATCCTGGTATGAATGAAATTAACACCAGAGTGAAATCGAGCGAAACAAGCTCCAATGAGACCGGCGACACATAGGAGTGCAACCCGGTGCATTTTTGGAGTGTTTCGCTCCGTTGCAAACTTTCGCAATATCATCCTGTTCGGATCTCGACTTGTACGAAATTTAGATCAAAGCGAATTCATTCGTAACAAGCTCCAACAAGACCGACAACACTTACGAGGCCTATCCGATTTGTCTTAGGAGTGTTTCGCTTCGAGGCAAACATTCATAAAGTCCACTTGTTCGGATCCGGGATGAATGAAATTAACACCAGAGCGTAAATCGAGCGACACAAGCTCCAATGAGACCGGCGACACATAGGAGTGCAGCTCGGTGCATTTTCAAAGTGTTTCGCTCCACTGCAAACTTTCACAAAATCCTACTGTTCGGATCTCGACTTGTACGAAATTAACATCAAAGCGAATTCGACCGAAACAAGCTCCAATAAGACCAACAACACTTACGAGGGCAATCCGGTGTGTCCTCGGAGTGTTTCGCTTCAAGGCAAACTTTCATAAAGTCCACTTGTTCAGATCCCGGTTTGAATGAAATTAACCCCAGAGCGAAATCGAGCGAAACAAGCTGCAATGAGACCAGCTACACATAGGAGTGCAACCCGGTGCAGTTTTGAGCGTTTCGCTTTGGTTCAAACTTTCAAAAGATCCACCTGTTCGGATCTCAACTTGTACGATACTAACATCAAAGCGAATTCGACCGAAACAAGCTCCAACAAGACCGACAGCACTTACGAGGACAATCCGGTGTGTCTTCGTAGTGTTTTGCTTCGGGGCAAACTTTCATAAAGTCGACTTGTTCGCATCCCGGTTTGAATGAAATTAACACCAGAGAAAATCGAGCGAAACAAGCTAAAATGAGACTGGCTACAGACAGGGCTGCAACCCAGCGCATTGTTGAGTGTTTCGCTCCGGTTCAAACTTTCACAAGATCCACCTGTTCGGATCTCAACTTGTACGAAATTAACATCGAAGCGAATCGACCGAAACAAGATCCAACAAGACCGACAACACTTACGAGGCATATCCGATGTGTCTTCGGAGTGTTTCGCTTTGGGGTAAACTTTCATAAATTCCACATGTTCGGATCCCGGTTTGAATGAAATTAACACCAGAGCGAAATCGAGCGAATCAAGCTCCAATGAGACCGGCTACACATAGGAGTGCAACCCCGTGCATTTTTAAGTGTTTCGCTCCGGTTCAAACTCTCACAAGATCCACCTGTTCGGATCTCAACTTGTACGAAATTAACATCAAAGCGAATTCGACCGAAACAAGCTCCAATAAGACCAACAACACTTACGAGGGCAATCCGGTGTGTCTTCGTAGTGTTTCGCTTCAAGGCAAACTTTCATAAAGTCCACTTGTTCAGATCCCGGTTTGAATGAAATTAACCCCAGAGCGAAATCGAGCGAAACAAGCTCCAATGAGACCAGCTACACATAGGAGTGCAACCCGGTGTAGTTTTGAGCGTTTCGCTTCGGTTCAAACTTTCAAAAGATCCACCTGTTCGGATCTCAACTTGTACGATATTAACATCAAAGCGAATTCGACCGAAACAAGCTCCAACATGACTGACAGCACTTACGAGGCCCATCCGGTGTGTCTTCATAGTGTTTTGCTTCGGGGCAAACTTTCATGAAGTCGACTTGTTCGGATCCCGGTTTGAATGAAATTAACACCAGAGAAAATCGAGCGAAACAAGCTAAAATGAGACCGGCTACAGACAGGGCTACAACCCGGCGCATTTTTTAGTGTTTCGCTCTGGTTCAACCTTTCACAAGATCCACCTGTTCGGATCTCAACTTGTACGAAATTAACATCAAACCGAATTCAACAGAAACAAGCTCCAACAAGACCGACAACACTTACGAGACCTATCCGGTGTGTCTTCGGAGTGTTTCGCTTCGGGTCAAACTTTCGTAAAGTCCACTTGTTCGGATCTCGGTTTGAATGAAAATAACACCAGAGAGAAATCGAGCGAAACAAGCTCCAATGAAACCGGCTACACATAGGAGTGCAACCCGGTGCATTTTTGAGTGTTTCGCTCTGGTTCAAACTTTCACAAGATCCACCTATTCGGATCTCAACTTGTACGAAATTAACATCAAAGCGAATTCGATCGAAACAAACTCCAACAAGACCGACAACACTTACGAGGCCTATCCGGAGTGTCTTCGGAGTGTTTCGCTTCGGGGCAAACTTTCATAAAGTCCACTTGTTCGGATCCTGGTATGAATGCAATTAACACCAGAGCGAAATGGAGCGAAATAAGCTCCAATGAGACCGGCGACACAAAGGAGCGCAACCCGGTGCATTTTCAGAGTGTTTCACTCCGTTGCAAACTTTCACTAGATCCACCTGTTCGGATCTCAACTTGAACGAAATTAACCTCAAAGCGAATTCGACCGAAACAAGCTCCAACAAGACCGACAACACTTACGAGGCCTATCCGGCGTGTCTTCGGACCGTTTCGCTTTGGGGCAATCTTTCACAAAATCCACTTGTTCGGATCCTGGTATGAATGAAATTAACATCAGAGCGAAATCGAGCGAAATAAGCTCCAATGAGACCGGCGACACATAGGAGTGCAACCCGGTGCATTTTCAGAGTGTTTCGCTCCATTGCAAACTTTCACAAAATCCTCCTATTCGGATCTCGACTTGTACGAAATTAACATCAATGCGCATTCGACCGAAACAAGCTCCGACAAGACCGACAACACTTACGAGAGCAATCCGGTGTGTCTTCGGAGTGTTTCGCATCGGGGCAAACTTTCATAAAGTCCACTTGTTCGGATCCCAGTTTGAATGAAATTAACCCTAGAGTGAAATCGAGCGAAACAAGCTCCAATGAGACGAGCTACACAAAGGAGTGCAACCCGGTGGATTTTTGAGTGTTTCGGTCCGGTTCAAACTTTCACAAGATCCACCTATTCGGATCTCAACTTGTACGAAATTAACATCAAAGCGAATTCGTCCGAAACAAGCTCCAACAAGACCGACAACACTTACGAGGCCTATCCGGTGTGTCTTCGGAGTGTTTCGCTTCGGGGCAAACTTTCATAAAGTCCACTTGTTCGGGTTCTGGTATGAATGCAATTAACACCAGAGCGAAATCGAGTGAAACAAGCTCCAATGAGACTGGCGACACATAGGAGTGCAACCCGGTGCATTTTCGGAGTGTTTCGCTCCGTTGCAAACTTTCACAAGATCCACCTTTTCGGATCTCAACTTGTACGAAATTAAAATTGAAGCGAATTCGACCGAAACAAGCTCGAACAAGACTGACAACACTTACGAGGCCTATCCAGTGTGTCTTCGGAGTGTTTCGCTTTGGGGCAAACTTTCATAAATTGCACTTGTTGGGATCCCGGTTTGAATGAAATTAACACCAGAGCGAAATCGAGTGAAACATACTCCAATAAGACCAGGTACACATAGGAGTGCAACTCGGTGCATTTTTGAGTGTTTCGCCCCGGTTCAAACTTTCACAAGATCCACTAGTTCGGATCTCAACTTGTACGAAATTAACATCAAAGCGAATTCGACCGAAACAAGCTTCAACAAGACCGACAACACTTACAAGGCCTATCCGATTTGTCTTAGCAGTGTTTCATTTCGAGGCAAACTTTCATAAAGTCCACTTGTTTGGATCCCGGTATGAACGAAATTAACACCAGAGCGAAATCGAGCGAAACAAGCTCCAATGAGACCGGCTACACATAGGAGTGCAACCCGGTGCATTTTTGAGTGTTTCGCTCTGGTTCAAACTTTCACAAGAGCCACTTGTTCGGATCTCAACTTGTACGAAATTAACATCAAAGCGAATTGGACCGAGACAAGCTCCAACAAGACTAACAACACTTACGGGGCCTATCCGGTGTGTCTTCAAAGTGTTTCGCTTCGGGGCAAGGTTTGATAAAGTCCACTTGTTCGGATTCTGGTTTGAATGAAATTAACACCAGAGCGAAATCGAGCGAAACAAGCTCCAACGAGACCGGCTACACATATGTGTGCAACCCGGTGCAATTTTGAGTGTTTCACTCCGGTTCAAACTTTCACAAGATCCACCTGTTCGGATCTCAACTTGTACGAAATTAACATCAAAGCGAATTCGACCGAAACAAGCTCCAACAAGACCGACAACACTTACGAGGCCTATCCGGTGTGTCTTCGTAGTGTTTCGCTTCGAGGCAAACTTTCATAAAGTCCACTTATTCGGATCCCGGTTTGAATGAAATTAACACTAGAGCGAAATCAAGTGAAATAAGCTCCAATGAGACCGGCTACACATAGGAGTGCAACCCGGTGCATTTTTAAGTGTTTCGCTTCGGTTCAAACTTTCACAAGGTCCACCTGTTCGGATCTCAACTTGTACGAAATTAACACCAAAGCGAATTCGACCGAAACAAGCTCCAACAAGACCGGCAACACTTATGAGGCCTATCCGGTGTGTCTTCGGAGTGTTTCGCTTCGGGGCAAAGTTTTATAAAATCCACTTGTTCGGATTTTGGTTTGAATGAAATTAATACCAGAGCGAAATCACGCGAAACAAGCTCCAATGAGACCGGCGACATATAGGAGTGCAACCCGATGCATTTTAGGAGTGTTTCGCTCTGGTGCAAACATTCACAAAATCCACCTTTTAGGATCTCAACTTGTTCAAATTAACATCAAAGTTTAATTCGATCGAAACAAGCTCCAACAAGACCGACAACACTTACGAGGGCAATCTAGTGTGTCTTCGGAGTGTTTCCTTCGGGGCAAATTTTTATAAAGTCCACTTGTTCGGATCACGGTTTGAATGAAATTAACACCAGAGTGAAATCGAGCGAAACAAGCTCCAATGAGACCGGTGATACATAGGGGTGCAACCCGGTGCATTTTAGGAGTGTTTCGCTACGGAGCAAACTTTCACAAAATCCACCTATTCAGAGCTCAACTTGTTCGAAACTAACATGAAAGCGAATTCGACCGAAACAAGCTCCAACAAGACCGACAACACTAACGTCGGCAGTCCGGAGTCTCTTTGGAGTGTTTCGCTTCGGGGCAAACTTTTGTAAAGTCCACTTGTTCGGATCCCGGTTTAAATGAAAATAACACTAGAGCGAAATCGAGCGAAACAAGCTCCAATGAGACCGGCAACACATTGGAGTGCAAATCGGTGCATTGTTGAGTGTTTCGCTCCAGTTAAAACTTTCACAAGATCCACCTGTTCGGATCTCAACTTATACGAAATTGACATCAAAGCGAATTCGACCGAAACAAGCTCCAACAAGATCGACAGCACTTACGAGGGCAATTCGGTGTGTCTTCGAAGTGTTTCGCTTCGGGGCAAACTTTCATAAAGTCCACTTGTTCGGATCCCGGTTTTAATGAAATTAACTCCAGAGCGCAATCGAGCGAAATACCGGTTTTACCCCATCAGGTAGATCAACCAAGTTCCAAACCTAATTATCATACATGGACTTTATTTCAGATCTCATGGCTTCCAACCATTTCCCAGAGTCTGGTCCCACCATTGCTTCCTCATAGTCTTTGGGCTCATCGTTGTCCAACAACAACACGTCGCGTTGTCCCGTCGTGAGGAACATGGACCTCTCGGGTGCACGGCTTGTCCTCGTAGACCTGCGTGGGGCTGGTGCCTCTACCACGGGTTCTGCAACATTTTGCATTTCCCGTTCAGGGTTAGTAGGAGCTGAAATATTTTCAGATGTTTCCGAATTTCTTCAAGTTGCACCTTGCTCCCACTAGCCCTTTTGAAAACTCCTTTTCCAAAAGACTGAGATGTCGAGCGACAAACACTTTGCCCTCTTCTCGGTTATAAAAATAATACCCTTTAGTTTCCTAGGGTACCCACAAAGAAGCACTTATCGACTTGGCGTGAAGCTTATCGACGTCATCGTTTTACATAGGCTTCACAGCCCCAAATCTTTAGAAAAGACAACGAGGGACGCTTCCGGTCCATATCTCATATGGCGTCTTCTCTCTCGATTTTGATGGAACCCTATTTAGTGTGAACGCAACTGTTTCTAGAGCAAATCCCCAAAATGACAATGGAAGATCAGTTTGACTCATCATAGACCGAACCATGTCCAACAAAGTTCGATTCCTCCATTCGGATACCCCATTCCATTTAGGCGTTCAAAGTGAGTCAATTGAGGAACTATTCCACAATTCTTAAGATGATCATTAAACTCATGGCTCAAATACTCACCTCCACGATCGATCAGAAATTTAATTGTTTTGCCCAAATGATTTTGCACTTCATTCGAAACTCTTTGAACTTTTCAAAAGATTCAGACTTATGCCTCATTAGATAGATATAGCCATACCTACTAAAGTCACGTAAAGGTAATGAAATCTTGAAATCCACCTCTCGCCCCGCTCATCGGTCCACGTACATCGGTATGTACTAAGGCCAATAAGTCACTCTCCTCTCACTTGAACCGGTGAAAGGCGTTTTAGTCATCTTGCCAAGTAAACAAGGCTCAAGACGTGTCAAATGATTCAAAATCAAATGAATCAAGAAGACCATCTTTATGGAGCTTCTCCACGCGCTTCTTATTTATATGGCCTAAGCGACAATGCCACATATAAGCGAAATTCAAATCATTTGTTTTGAGTCTTTTCGTATTAACATTATAGACAAAATTATCTTCAAGATTTAGCACATATATCCCATTCAATGATGGACAATGACCATAGAGCATACCATTGAAATAAATTGAACAACATTTGTTCTTTATTACAAAATCAAAACCATCTTCTTCCAAACATAAAGAAGAGATAATGTTTCTGCTCAAAGCTGGAACATAATAACAATTATTTAATTCCAAAACTAATCTGAAGGTAACGATAAGGGATAAACGCCAACGCCATCGCGAGCAACCTTTGCGCCATTGCCGACGCGAATGTCCACCTCACCACTTGCACTACTTCTAGTCTTTCTTAGTCCTGCAACGATTTGCAAACATGAATCATCGATCCGTTATCAAATACCCATGACTCATTAGGACAAGTAGCAAGATTAATTTCTATAACATTAATACGAAGTGGAAGCTAGAGTTCCATTCTTCTTATCCTCCAAGTATTTCTTGCGGTTCCTCGCCAATGACCTTTCTTATGGCGGTAGTGACATGCATCGTAGCGATGAGGACCACTTTTGGTGCGAGGTTTAGGGTTGGGGATCGTATCCACACCCTTGCCTTTTGCTCACGCTTCCTTTTCTTACCACCATCCTTTTGGACCATCATCACATGATTATTGCTTTTCTTGATGCTTTCCTCTGCATTGTCTTAAGCATCCCATGCGATTCAGACATGCTTTTCTCCATGCCATTCATATGAAAATTCATGATGAAAGACTCGAAGCTTGCGAGCGAAGCGACGGAGAATCACATCGATGGCCAACTCTTGGCTTAAGGGGAGTTCAGTTTCTCCAAGTTCTCAATGTAACCAATCATCTTGATCACATGAGGACTCACCGAACTACCTTCAATTCAGTTAGCTTGCACGCATAAGCAGAGCTTTTGAGATCGAGTATCTCTCGGCCCTAGCTTGGTTCTCAAACATGCTACTCGAGGCTGTGATCATAGCATAGGCATTCGTGTTCTCATATTGCTTTTGAAGCTCAGAGTTCATTGTAGCAAGCATGAGACGACCAACATCAACCTCATCATTGACATGCTTCTCATAAGCACGTCAAACAGCCAGACGATAGCATCATCGGCTATTTCCTCGGGATATGGCTCCTCAATGACATATTCTTTTTTCTCTTGCTTGAGAACAATTCTCAAGTTTGGTACCAATCAATAAAGTTTCTTCGAGAGAGTTTCTCTTTCTCGAATCGATCGCAAATTAAAACCACTTGTTTTGAGGGACGTACTAGGTGCCATCTACAATGAAATAAATACATAAAGTCTTAGCACATGTTCATGTAAATCTTACATTAAACATTTTAATAAAAGATACTCCCACTAAAGTCACTTTCTCTGGCGACCTTGATGAGGACAAGATCCATATTCACTAAAGTCCAAGTGAGCTTTGGCATCACTGCTAGAACCCAGTAACATAGGTAGGCATATCATTGCCAATCATATCATATGTGATTCTTGTTTGTTGGGTGGCATCCAATGCCCGGCTCCCAACATCCTTGCCCAAGCCCAAAACCGTTTTGATAGCTTCGATAAGTAAACCAATACTATGCATGCGGATGTCCGACATCCACCCTATTGATCAAGGAAGTTGATGGCACCTGCTTTGGCGAAACTACCATTCAACGTACAAGATCTCTCTGAGTGCAGCTATTGGAAGGGCATGAAACTCTTAATTTTTTGAGGAAAACATTCGACATGACAATCATATCCACCAAACTTGATAGAATCGCATGACAGAATCATCACGAGATAATCACATTAACTTGTGAAATAGTATGGCCCAAAGCACTCCAATCTCCATTGTCGCGCTTTCGTCCCATCGAGCCATCATGCTCAAGCGGCCTCCATGATCGAGTACCACGCTACTCGTCTAATAGCTAGTAAACAACTTACATGAGGATTTCAAGCATCACAAATCGACACACGTGAGCCGTTATACAATAACATGGCAGCCCAAGCCGCAATTAACCATAATCGTGTGCTATGAAAATTACATTAATGCATCACATACACACAAGGAGCCATACTATTCACATCATTCCTGCAAAAACAAGTTAAGCGCAGAATCGTATTCTACCTGCGATGGGAATCAAGTTTTATTTAACGGCCGCCATTGTGACTATCACGGCGGTTGAAAGGCGGCGCCCGCGGCGCTTGGCGGCCAGAGAAAATTTTTTCGGGGAACGAGATCTCATCTCTAAAACGCTATAAATTCAATCGGATTGAACAAATCATTCGATTCCGAGCCATCAAAATGCCTCAATTTCCATAAGATTCTTGAGAAGCGGCGACCACACCGATCTCGTCTGTTGGCACGATCTATTCAAAGACGAGCTACTACCCGATGGTGTTACCCGGTAGGGGTAATGTCTGCGGCATGAAAGCGAGCGAGCACGAACTAATCTTTTGATCGTGTGGAACAATCAACTCATACATCGATCGTGAGGCCCTTGAGAAGGTTGAGCGCCACGCGCCTCGATCTGTTGGGTAATATCATAGATGGCACATCACGGAAGTCGAGATGGTGTTTCCAAATGGTATGGACGATCGCGACATGATCTAGATAAAGCACGAACTAATCTTTTTGGCCTCAGAGCACTACCAACTCGTACCTCATGAACCCTATACCGATTGATCACATCAACCCGTGACTAATCTAACGACATATCAACATATGCGCGACATCGAGATCCAAGACAACGCAAGATCGGCTCGATACCACTTAAGGAACGCAGAGGCTCGCTGGCGTAAACAAAATTTTCTCGCATTCAACGGGATACATGCGAGTAGTGGATCATGGATCATTACCCTTGAGCACGTTAGCGGCGGAAGAAGAGTGGGTGAAGCATCGCGTACTCCAAAGTGCGATAGTAGATCTTTGGAGTTGATCGTCTCCTCCTCGCGATCGCGACGCAACGTCAGAGAGGAAGTAGACGTTCTCGCCAATCAGCCGAGCGGATGCAACGGCGCCTCTCATCATATCCACACGTCCGTTTGGAACGTCGGCGCCGTGTGTGCTAGCACCACGCAGCGCGACGGTTAGGGTTTTTGGCAGGAAGGAGTCAACGACTAGGGTTTCGTGGTGGAAAAACCTCATCTTGTGCAGCACCACCCCACCCTTTATAGAGCGACGCTAATGGGCCTTCTACGATAGAAGCCCATTAGGAACCTCGTCCCTGCAGATCCAAATCCGCGAAACCCACTAATGGATTACAATCCATTTTGGCATGTTCCAACCCGTTAAGTGTGCGACCCGTTAGGTTCATGCGCAAACGGCCATGGCCCCTGAAACCTCTTTTCGCACCATCGACAACATGGTTCCTAGCGGGACATGTTGTCCCCGAATGCACAGAGTGATCGTATTATTGAACCTTGATATACTCATATACCGATACTTTTGCCACGCGATACCGGTCAAGCTCAAGGCAAGATGTGTGCCATCCTTGTGGTAGCTCGACCCATTCACTCGTCAATGTAATGGATATAATTCGTGATTAACACTTTAATCACTTTGGCATAACCATGCACTTTTCATATCCATCCACACGAGGGGCCAGAGATATCTCTCCGTTATCAAGGAGGGCAAATTCCATCTTGATCTCTTATATCTCACGTCATGTTTCATGGCATACCCGTAAGCTACCTTTATAACTCACATTACGGAAGCGTTTGATAGCCTCAAAGTATACAATTACACATGCTAAGAATCTCAGGTCAAAGGATCGTATAGGTACACCACTCGAGACTACACCCTGATGGCACTTCTAAGATAACAATCTCATCAGTGTCTCGGAGCGGGTCTATCCAACCCCATGTTCTCTAACATGTGCCCACATTATTGATTTGATATCTCCATATCTATGGTACGTGAAACATTACCATCAATCAATACATGTGCAGGTCAGATCACTATTGTCCCACATAATGTTATGTGACCAGGGATCGTTTAGAATAATATCATATAACCAATGTGTTTCACAATTAAGTCATACTCAATGAACAAAGGAGTGACATTTATTCATGGAACTGATAAGTACATGAACATAGAGTATGATACAATCATCTCATATGATCGCCTCTAGGGCATATCAGTAACAATCTCCCACTTGCACTAGAGTGCATCATGCAAGTATCTAATACCCACGGCTCTTGTGTGTGCCTCATGCTTCGGCTGCGGAAGAGGTTTTGTCAGCGGATCAGCGACATTCGGATCCGTGTGCACTTTGCAAATCTTCACATCTTCTCTATCGATGATCTCTCGGATGAGGTGATAACACCTGAGTATGTGTTTGGATTTTTGGTGAGACCTAGGCTCCTTCGCTTGTACAATGGCACCACTATTGTCACAATAGAGGTCCACTGGACAGGATGCACTAGCGACAACTCCCAACTCAGAAACAAATTTTCTGATCCAAACAGCCTCCTTTGTAGCTTCAGAAGTTGCAATATACTCGGCCTCAGTCGTGGAATCAGCCACTGTCTCTTGCTTGGAACTTTTCCAGCTCACTGTCCCACCATTGAGACAGAATACAAAACCGGATTGCGATCGTGAATCATCTTTATCGGTTTGGAAGCTAGCGTCAGTGTTACCCTTTACAACCAGCTCTTCCTCTCCTCCAAAGACCAGAACATGTCCTCGGCCCCACGTAAGTATTTGAGGATGTTCTTCACAATGCCTTGATGACTTTCACCCGGGTTTGATTGATACCTGCTCGTAACACTTAGAGCATATGATACATCTGGGTGTGTACATAACATGGCATACATGATGGATCCAATAGCGGAGGCATATGGAATCTCACTAATTTTCTTTTGCTCATCAGGTGTCAAGCACACTGAGTCTTGCTTAGATGAATACCATGCGACATTGGCAAGAAACCCTTCTTGGAATCTCGCATATTGAACCGTTTCAATATTTTATCAATGTATGTACTTTGGCTTAATCCAATTAGCCTTCTCGATCTATCTCTATAGATCTTTATGCCTGATGTAGGTCGCTTCTCCTAAATCCTTCATCGAGAAACATTTTCTCGAGATAAGATTGGACGACTTCAAGCATTGGAATATCGTTTCAGTCAACAATATGTCGACTACATATAAGATCGAAACACAAGTCGCTCTCACGGCCTTCTTGTAAATACAAGGTTCTTCTTCATTCTTGATGAAGCCAAACTCTTCCGCTTCATCAAAGCGAAGATTCCAACTCGAGATGCTTGCTTCATCCATAAATAGACTTCAAGCTTGCATACCTTGCCGACATCGTTTGGATCGACAAAACCTTTAGGTCGTGTCTGTACACATCCTCACTTAGGTTTCCATTTAGGAAAGCCGTTTTGACATCCATTTGCCACAATTCCCAATCATAGAATGCGGCAATTGCTAGCATGATCCGAATAGATTTAAGCATAGCGACGGGTGAAAAAGTTTCATCATAATCAACACCTTGAATTTGCTCAAGCGTTTAGCCTGTCGTGCCTTATAGATGTGAACATTTCCATCCATATCTATCTTTTTCTTAAAGACCCATTTGCACTCGATAGGTTTTACCCCATCGAGGCGAGATCAACCAAGTTCAAACCCGATTATCATACATGGACTTTATTTCAGATCTCATGGCTTCCAACCATTTCCCAGAGTCTGGTCCCACCATTGCTTCCTCATAGTCTTTGGGTTCATCGTTGTCCAACAACAACACGTCGCGTTGTCCCGTCGTGAGGAACATGTACCTCTCGGGTGCACGGCTAGTCCTCGTAGACCTGCGTGGGGCTGGTGCCTCTACCACGGGTTCTGCAACATTTTGCATTTCTCGTTCAGGGTTAGTAGGAGCTGAAACATTTTCAGATGTTTTCCGAATTTCTTCAAGTTGCACCTTGCTCCCACTAGCCCTTTTGAAAAATTCCTTTTCCAAAAAGACAGCATGTCGAGCGACAAACACTTTGCCCTCTTCTCGGTTATAAAAATAATACCCTTTAGTTTCCTAGGGTACCCACAAAGAAGCACTTATCGACTTGGCGTGAAGCTTATCGGGCGTCATCACTTTTACATAGGCTTCACAGCCCCAAATCTTTAGAAAAGGCAACGAGGGCGCTTCGGTCCATATCTCATATGGCGTCTTCTCTGCTGATTTTGATGGAACCCTATTTAGTGTGAACGCAATTGTTTCTAGAGCAAATCCCCAAAATGACAATGGAAGATCGGTTTGACTTCGTCATAGATCGAACCATGTCCAACAAAGTTCGATTCCTCCGTTCGGATACCCCATTCCATTGAGGCGTTCAAAGGAGTCAATTGAGGAACTATTCCACAATTCTTAAGATGATCATTAAACACATGGCTCAAATACTCACCTCCACGATCAGATCGCAGAAATTTAATTGTTTTGCCCAAATGATTTTGCACTTCATTCTGAAAATCTTTGAACTTTTCAAAAGATTCAAACTTATGACTCATTAGATAGATATAGCCATACCTACTAAAGTCATCGGTAAAGGTTTGAATGAAATTAACACCAGAGCGAAATCGAGCGAAACAAGCTCCAACGAGACCGGCTACACATATGTGTGCAACCCGGTGCAATTTTGAGTGTTTCACTCCGGTTCAAACTTTCACAAGATCCACCTGTTCGGATCTCAACTTGTACGAAATTAACATCAAAGCGAATTCGACCGAAACAAGCTCCAACAAGACCGACAACACTTACGAGGCCTATCCGGTGTGTCTTTGTTGTGTTTCGCTTCGAGGCAAACTTTCATAAAGTCCACTTATTCGGATCCCGGTTTGAATGAAATTAACACCAGAGCGAAATCAAGTGAAATAAGCTCCAATGAGACCGGCTACACATAGGAGTGCAACCCGATGCATTTTAAGTGTTTAAACCGGTTCAAACTTTCACAAGGTCCTGTTAGGATCTCAACATACAAAATTAACACCATGGTCGGCCAAAACAAGCTCCAACAAGACCGGCAACACTTACGAGGCCTATCCAGGTGTGTCTTTGTTGTGTTTCACCGAGGCAACTTTCATAAAGTCCACTTATTCGGATCGGTTTGAATGAAATTAACACGAGTGAAATCAAGTGAAATAAGCTCCAATGAGACCAGCTACACATACGACATATAGGAGTGCAACCCGATGCATTTTTAAGTGTTTCGCTTCGGTTCAAACTTTCACAAGGTCCACCTGTTCGGATCTCAACTTGTACAAAATTAACACCAAAGCGAATTCGACCGAAACAAGCTCCAACAAGACCGCAACACTTACGAGGGCTATCTAGTGTGTCTTCTTGGTGTTTAAGCCGAGGCAAACTTTCATAAAGTCCACTTGTTCGGATCACGGTTTGAATGAAATTAACACGAGTGAAATAAAAGCGAAACAAGCTCCAATGAGACCGGCGACACATAGGGGTGCAACCGGTGCATTTTAAGTGTTTAGCTCTGGTGCAAACTTTCACAAAATCCACCTATTGAGCTCAACTTGTACAAAATTATCATGGCGAATTCGTAGAAACAAGCTCCAATAAGACCAACAACACTAACGTCGCCGGTCCGGCAGTCTCTTGAGTGTTTCACTTCAGGGCAAATGTTCATAAAGTCCACTTGTTCGGATCCCGGTTTGAATGAAATTAACACCAGAGTGAAATCGAGTGAAACAAGCTCCAATGAGACCAGCGACACATAGGAGTGCAACCCGGTGCATTTTCGGAGTGTTTCACATCGTTCCAAACTTTCACAAGATCCCCCAGTTCAGATCTCAACTTGTGCGAAGTTAATATCAAAGCGAATTCGACCGAAACAAGCTACAACAAGACCGACAACACTTACGAGGGCAATCCGGTGTGTCTTCGGAGTGTTTTGCTTCGGGGCAAACTTTTATAAAATCCACTTGTTCGGATTTTGGTTTGAAAGAAATTAATACAAGAGCGAAATCGCGCGAAACAAGCTCCAATGAGACCGGCGACATATAGGAGTGCAACCCGATGCATTTTAGGAGTGTTTCGCTCTGGTGCAAACATTCACAAAATCCACCTTTTCGGATCTCAACTTGTTCGAAATTAACATCAAAGCGAATTCGACCGAAACAAGCTCCAACAAGACCGACAACACTTACGAGGGCAATCTAGTGTGTCTTCGGAGTGTTTCGCTTCGGGGCAAACTTTTATAAAGTCCACTTGTTCGGATCACGGTTTGAATGAAATTAACACCAGAGTGAAATAAAGCGAAACAAGCTCCAATGAGACCGGCGACACATAGGGGTGCAACCCGGTGCATTTTAGGAGTGTTTCGCTCTGGTGCAAACTTTCACAAAATCCACCTATTCAGAGCTCAACTTGTTCGAAATTATCATGAAAGCGAATTCGACCGAAACAAGCTCCAATAAGACCAACAACACTAACGTCGGCAGTCCGGAGTCTCTTCGGAGTGTTTCGCTTCGGGGCAAACTTTCGTAAAGTCCACTTGTTCGGATCCCGGTTTAAATGAAAATAACACTAGAGCGAAATCGAGCGAAACAAGCTCCAATGAGACCGGCAACACATTGGAGTGCAAATCGGTGCATTTTTGAGTGTTTCGCTCCAGTTAAAACTTTCACAAGATCCACCTGTTCGGATCTCAACTTATACGAAATTGACATCAAAGCGAATTCGACCGAAACAAGCTCCAACAATATCGACAGCACTAACGAGGGCAATCCGATGTGTCTTCGAAGTGTTTCGCTTCGGGGCAAACTTTCATAAAGTCCACTTGTTCGGATCCCAGTTTTTATGAAATTAACTCCAAAGCGCAATCGAGCGAAATAAGCTCCAATGAGACCGGCTACACATAGGAGTGCAACCCGTTGCATTTTTGAGTGTTTCTCTCCCGTTCAAACTTTCACAAGATCCACCTGTTCGGATCTCAACTTGTACGAAATTAAGATCGAAGCGAATTCGACCGAAACAAGATCCAATAGGACCGACAACACTTACGAGGCCTATCTGGTGTGTCTTTGAAGTGTTTCGCTTCAGGGGAAACTTTTATAAAGTCCACTTGTTCGGATCCCGTTTGAATGAAATTAACACCAAAGCGAAATCGAGCGAAACAAACTCTAATGAGACCGGCGACACATCGGAGTGCAACCTTGTGCATTTTTTAGTGTTTCGCTCCCATTCGAACTTTCACAAGATCCACCTGTTCGGATCTCAACTTGTACAACAACAACATCGAAGCGAATTCGGCCGAAACAACCTCCAACAAGACCGACAACACTTACGAGCGCAATCCGGTGTGTCTTCGGAGTGTTTCGCTTCGGGGCAAACTTTCATAGAGTCCACTTGTTTGGATCCCGGTTTGAATGAAATTAACACCAGAGCGAAATCGAGCGAAACAAGCTCCAATGAGACCGGCGACACATAGGAGTGCAACCCGGTGCATTTTCGGAGTGTTTCGCTCCGTTGCAAACTTTCACAAGATCCATCTGTTCGGATCTCAACTTGTACGAAATTAATATGAAAGCAAATTCGACCGAAACAAGCTCCAACAAGACCGACAACACTTACAGGGCAATCCGATTTGTCTTAGGAGTGTTTTGCTTCGAGGCAAACTTTCATAAAGTCCACTTGTTCGGATCCCGGTTTGAATAAAATTAACACAAGAGCGAAATCGAGTGAAACAAGCTCCAATGAGACCGGCGACACATAGGAGTGCAACCTGGTGCATTTTCGAAGTGTTTCGCTCCACTGCAAACTTTCACAAAATCCTCCTGTTCGGATATCGACTTGTAAGAAATTAACATCCAAGCGAATTCGACCGAAACAAGCTCCAATAAGACCAACAACACTTACGAGGGCAATCCGGTGTGTCTTCGAAGTGTTTCGCTTCATGGCAAACTTTCATAAAGTCCACTTGTTCAGATCCCGGTTTGAATGAAATTAACCCCAGAGCGAAATCGAGCGAAACAAGCTCCAATGAGACCAGCTGCACATAGGAGTGCAACCCGGTGCAGTATTGAGCGTTTCGCTTCGGTTCAAACTTTCAAAAGATCCACCTGTTCGGATCTCAACTTGTACGATATTAACATCAAAGCGAATTCGACTGAAATAAGCTCCAACAAGACCGACAGCACTTACGAGGCCTATCCGGTGTGTCTTCGTAGTGTTTTGCTTCGGGGCAAACTTTCATGAAGTCGGCTTGTTCGAATCCCGGTTTGAATGAAATTAACACCAGAGAAAATCGAGCGAAACAAGCTAAAATGAGACCGGCTACAGACAGGGCTGCAACCCGGTGCATTTTTTAGTGTTTCGCTCTGGTTCAAACTTTCACAAGATCCACCTGTTCGGATCTCAACTTGTACGAAATTAACATCAAACCGAATTCGACTGAAACAAGCTCCAACAAGACTGACAACACTTACGAGGCCTATCCGGTGTGTCTTCGGAGTGTTTCGCTTCGGGGCAAACTTTCGTAAAGTCCACTTGTTCGGATCCCGGTTTGAATGAAATTAACACTAGGGCGAAATCGAGCGAAACAAGCTCCAATGAAACCGGATACACATAGGAGTGCAACCCGGTGCATTTTTGAGTGTTTCGCCCTGGTTCAAACTTTCACAAGATCCACCTATTCGGATCTCAACTTGTACGAAATTAACATCAAAGCGAATTCAATAGAAACAAACTCCAACAAGACCGACAACACTTACGAGGCCTATCTGGTGTGTCTTGAGTGTTTAAGCCGGGCAAACTTTCATAAAGTCCACTTGTTCGGATCCTGGTATGAATGCAATTAACACCAAAGCGAAATCGAGCGAAATAAGCTCCAATGAGACCGGCGACACATAGGAGTGCAACCCGGTGCATTTTCGGAGTGTTTCACTCCGTTGCGAAGTTTCACTAGATCCACCTGTTCGGATCTCAACTTGTACGAAATTAATATGAAAGCAAATTCGACCGAAACAAGCTCCAACAAGACCGACAACACTTACGAGAGCAATCTGGTGTGTCTTCGGAGTGTTTTGCATCGGGGCAAACTTTCATAAAGTCCACTTGTTCTGATCCCAGTTTGAATGAAATTAACCCCGGAGCGAAATCGAGCGAAACAAGCTCCAATGAGACCAGCTACACATAGGAGTGCAACCCGGTGGATTTTTGAGTGTTTCGGTCCGGTTCAAACTTTCACAAGATCCACCTATCTGGTTCTAAACTTGTACGAAATTAACATTATGGCGAATTCGTCCGAAACAAGCTCCAACAAGACTGACAACACTTACGAGGCCTATCCGGTGTGTCATCGGAGCGTTTCGCTTCGGGGCAATCTTTCATAAAATCTACTTGTTCGGATCCTGGTATGAATGAAATTAACACCAGAGCGAAATCGAGCGAAACATGCTCTAATGAGACCGGCGACACATAGGAGTGCAACCTGGTGCATTTTCGGAGTGTTTCGCTCCGTTGCAAACTTTCACAAGATCCATCTGTTCGGATCTCAACTTGTACGAAATTAATATGAAAGCAAATTCGACCGAAACAAGCTCCAACAAGACCGACAACACTTACGAGAGCAATCTGGTGTGTCTTCGGAGTGTTTCGCATCGGGGCAAACTTTCATAAAGTCCACTTGTTCTGATCCCAGTTTGAATGAAATTAACCCCGGAGCGAAATAGAGCGAAACAAGCTCAAATGAGACCAGCTACACATAGGAGTGCAACCCGGTGGATTTTTGAGTGTTTCGGTCCGGTTCAAACTTTCACAAGATCCACCTATCCGGATCTAAACTTGTACGAAATTAACATCAAGGCGAATTCGTCCGAAACATGCTCCAACAAGACCGACAACACTTACGAGGCCTATCCGGTGTGTCTTCGGAGTGTTTCGCTTTGGGGCAAACTTTCATAAAGTCCACTTGTTCGGATCCCGGTTTAAATGAAATTAACACCAGAGCGAAATCGAGCGAAACATGCTCCAACGAGACCGACTACACATATGTGTGCAACCCGGTGCAATTTTGAGTGTTTCACTCCGGTTCAAACTTTCACAAGATCCACCTGTTCGGATCTCAACTTGTACGAAATTAACATCAAAGCGAATTCGACCGAAACAAGCTCCAACAAGACCGGCGACACTTACGAGGCCTATCCGGTGTGTCTTCGGAGTGTTTCATCTCGGGGCAAATGTTCATAAAGTCCACTTGTTCGGATCCCGGTTTGAATGAAATTAACACCGAAGCGAAATCGAGTGAAACAAGCTCCAATGAGACCGGCGACACATAGGAGTGCAACCCGGTGCATTTTTGGAGTGTTTCGAATCGTTCCAAACTTTCACAAGATCCACCTGTTCAGATCTCAACTTGTGCGAAATTAATATCAAAGCGAATTCGACCGAAACAAGCTCCAACAAGACCGACAACACTTACGAGGGCAATCCGGTGTGTCTTCGGAGTGTTTTGCTTCGGGGCAAACTTTTATAAAGTCCACTTGTTCGGATTCTGGTTTGAATGAAATTAATACCAGAGCGAAATCGCGCGAAACAAGCTCCAATGAGACCAGCGACATATAGGAGTGCAACCCGATGCATTTTAGGAGTGTTTCGCTCTGGTGCAAACATTCACAAAATCCACCTTTTCGGATCTCAACTTGTTCGAAATTAACATCAAAGCGAATTCAACCGAAACAAGCTCCAACAAGACCGACAACACTTACGAGGGCAATCTAGTGTGTCTTCGGAGTGTTTCGCTTTGGGGCAAACTTTTATGAAGTCCACTTGTTCGGATCTCGGTTTGAATGAAATTAACACCAGAGCGAAATCGAGCAAAACAAGCTCCAATCAGACCGGCGACACATAGGGGTGCAACCCGATGCATTTTAGGAGTGTTTCACTCTGGTGCAAACTTTCACAAAATCCACCTATTCAGAGCTCAACTTGTTCAAAATTAACAGGAAAGCGAATTCGACCAAAACAAGCTCCAACAAGACTGACAACACTAACGTCGGCAGTCCGGAGTCTCTTCAGAGTGATTCGCTTCAGGGCAAACTTTCGTAAAGTCCACTTGTTCGGATCCCGGTTTAAATGAAAATAACACTAGAGCGAAATCGAACGAAACAAGCTCCAATGAGACCGGCAACACATTGGAGTGCAAATTGGTGCATTTTTGAGTGTTTCGCTCCAGTTAAAACATTCACAAGATCCACCTATTCGGATTGTGTCTCTTCATGGTGTCCCCAAAAGGATTGTCTCGGATCGAGGTACTCAGTTCACCTCGCATTTTTGGCAATGCCTCCACAAGGCCATGGGGACTCAACTCTCTTTCAGCACCGCGTATCATCCTCAAACTGATGGACAAACTGAACGAGTAAACCAAGTTCTTGAGGATATGCTTAGGGCTTGTGCCCTTACCTACGGCAAGAACTGGGAGAAATGCTTACCTTTCGCAGAGTTCTCCTACAACAATAGCTATCAAGCTAGCCTTCAAATGAGTCCATTCGAGGCTCTCTATGGGAGATCTTGCGAACTCCACTTCACTTGTGCGAGTCCGAGAGAGACCCCTCTTTGGTCCCGAACTAGTCACTGAAGCGGAGGAACAAGTTCGATTTATTCGAGCGGTTGCGGACAGCGCAGTCTCGTCAAAAGAGCTACGCTGATCGTCGCCGCCGTGAACTCAAATTTGAAGTTGGTGATCACGTCTATCTCAAGGTTTCACCAATGAAAGGTGTTCGTCGGTTTCAAGTGAAGGGAAAGCTAGCCCCTCGTTATATCGGACCTTTCCGGATTTTAGCAAGACGAGGAGCGGTGGCGTATCAATTGGAGCTTCCCTCTTCACTAGCCGATATACATGATGTCTTTCATGTCTCTCAATTGAAGAAATGTCTCCGTGTCCCAACTGAAGCCACAGAGTTGGACACTCTCGAATTACAACCCGATCTATCCTACAAGGAGCATCCCATTTGTATTCTTGACGAGAGGGAGCGTGTTACTCGAAACCACACCATCAAATTCTTTAAGGTTCAATGGAGTAATCACACCCCTGATGAAGCCACATGGGAGCGTGAGGATCATCTTCGAGCCGAATACCCCTACCTCTTCAATGAAGCGGTGTAATCTCGAGGACGAGATTCTTTTAAGGGGGGGAGGCTTGTAACAGCCCAATTTTCGTTGATCCGGTAAGTGAGGCTTGTCGCGTTAACATCTTCCATAATAATCGTTGCATCCTAAATTAATTATAATCATACAAGGGTTAGGGCATTCATCTTGCATAAATAGGGAGTAACCAAAAATCTAGTAATCATTTTTCAAAACTGCACACATGTTGTTTTGCCCTAGTCAATGACATGTGGGCCATGTTCTTAAGAGAGAGGAGTGAAGGCTGCACATACCTACCCTACTAGTTGCTACATCACTCACCCCTACCTATGTACATGACAAGTCAATGACACATGGGACCTACCTTTGCATAGAAAATTGTGGACTGCACATCTCTTCCATGCCTTTTCTCACTTCCACCACCCATACCCACTCCTTTACTTACCCTATGACATGTGGGACCTAGCCCCACATGTAAGCATGAGTGGGCAGCCATATATAAGCCTCTCCACCTTGTTTTCTTCTCCCCTACTGCTCATTTGCTCCTCCAACCCAGAAAACAGCAAGCAGTTCCTTCCTCACCTCTTGCCATTCTTCCCCCTCAAATCCCCTCCAAACTTGGGTTTTGGTTTGTGCATGTTACACCATCTTGAAGCCAAGATCAAGAGCTTCAAATCCATCCAAGTGGATTTTTGAGGCATCAAGTTTTGGGTGAGTAGCAATCGTTTCTTTCTCCTCCATGTTCTGAAATTTAGAACCTTGTAACTCATTTCTTTTCTTTTCCCATGGAATCCATCATCCAACCATGAATCGGGTCGTGCATGTCACGTGGAAGCTTGAGGAGGAGGGCTAGTTGTTGCTGTGAGCACGAGCAAGTGGCGGCATTGTCGTCTACGCGAGCAAGGAGGTGACGAACCGTGAGAACCGGCGTTCGACACTTTTCGTCATTCCCTCACCAAAACCAATCTTCACCAAGTGCAAACGCAACCTTGTAGTGGTAAGGTTCTACCCTAGACCACCCTTTTTAAGTCCTAGTACATTGCTATAGTGCATAGAAGCCAATACACGAATTGTCGTTTTTAAAACAGAGAAGCCTAGCTCGGATAATCCGAGATTTCACTCGGACATTCCGAACACTTTCGGATATTCCGAACAAAGTTCGGATAGTCCGAATAGGAATTCGACCGAGGCTGTTTTGGCTAACCGAGGGTCTGCTTTCGGATAGTCGAGATTTCACCGGATATTCGAACACCTTCGGATACTCCGAGTGAATTTTCGGATAGTCCGAATAGGAATTAACTTGGGAACTAAATTGGCTAACCGAGAGGGTCCACTCGGACAGTCCGAAGTGACACTCGGATAGTCCGAACATAATTCAACTTCCTACCGAGAGGGTCCACTCGGATAGTCCGAAGTGACACCCGGATATTCCGAACATAATTCGATAAAAGCCCTAAGACTTGAACTTTTGACGCAAAAGCTCAATTAGTACTTGCATATTATGATTAGTATTACACATCATGAGCATGTCGTGCATCTTTTACTCATGTGCACTATTTGAATCCTTGTTTGGTGTTTATTGAATTGGATTTTCTCGTTAGGTCTTGGCGTTTGGAGGGCACTCCGAATGCGACTACGCCTTGAAATCAGAACGAGCAGCAAGGCACTATCTTACTCCTTGACCATGATTGCTCCTACTATTTGCAACTTACATCTTTGGAACTATTTTATCAAATGCATGCTTACTTTCAATTACAATTATGATTGGGTAGAATTCTTAGCTATTACCATGTTGTGTGTTAAACCCTTGGCATGTTCTCTCCATGTTCCATTGTTGCCCTAGGTGGTTGGTTTATTATTACGTATGGGTTCGTTCGAATTGCTTAGCCATGCTTAGAATACCGTTAGAAACCGCGATAGATGGATTTAGTCCATCGGTCGCAATGATCAAGATTTATTATTACGATGATGATGTTTTTAATTGATGTTTAATGAGTAGAGATATTGGTTAAGGACCTAAGGATTAAATCCTGGTAGCGTCTCTTTGAGTAACTATCGTGTAACCACACGCCGTTTATGGGACGGCGTAACCAAGTACTAATGTATGACTAGGTTATGTAAACCATGTGCACGCGAATTCCTTGGGCTTAGTGGAGCGTCAAGGAATGATCACGAATTCCCCAGGCTTAGTGGAGTGCGGGGAATGTCCTCGAGTCCCTCGAACTTTGTTGAGTTGGGGATGTCCAACAACGGGTGTACTCCTTGATCCATACACACCGAGCCTTGGGCACGCGGGATCGAGGGTCACGATCATCCGGATGGTTTAGATACACTACCATGCATCTTGGAAAATGGTTTGTCATGTTTCACCTCGCCGACACATCTAAGGAAATGTGTTAATAGCTTGGCTTACGAGTGTGGCGTGTCGTGTGGGTAAAGTCGTACCTCTGCGAGTTTAAACTATTGAATAGCGCGTCCATGGTTAAGGGCGATCTCTCGATTTGTCGATCCGGGCGAGTATTAAGGACTTGGTAAGAATGGGATGGGAGTGGGAAAGTAGACACAAGTATTGGAGTACTTTGTGTGTAATTGAACATGAGCGATGGAACTCATGGTTCGGAAAATGCTTGAAGGCATGATATGAATTAATTGAACATGAGCGATGGAACTCATGGTTCGGAGAATGCTTGAAGGCATGATATGAATGTGATTATGATGATGTTATATTATGTGCTAGACTTTGCAAATGTTTACTAAATGCAAATTTTTCAATCTATACTTGCTTATGATTTATCTCAAATATTGCTTTATGCTGAAATTGCCATTATGCCTTCCTTGATGTAGCAACCACATGTAGCTAGAGATCAGCATGAAATGTATATTATTGTGCGAGTACACTCTTTGTACTCAATCGGATTGTCCACTTGCTGCAGGTGAGGATGAGGCATTACCCGGGGACTTTTACCGGGCCGACTTCGATAATGCTAACGTGTAGTTGCCGTTCTTGCCCCAGTTGGTTGCCTGAGGGTTAGGGGGCATGCCATACTGGCCCTTTTGTTGTTTATCTTATGATTTCCGCTGCTACTTGATGTAATAACTCTAAATATGTCGTTATGGACAACAGTCCTACTTTTGGTATGTAATAACGTTTATGCTTCCGCTAATTATGTATGTGTTGTGATGTCAACTGTTGGATGAGAATGCTCGTGTTGGCGAACTATCCTGGGACCAACACGGGTATAATCACGGGATGCCCGAGGTTCCCTTGATTCACTTGAGATATGCCATGCATTTGGGTGAATCAGTGGAGTCCCGGGGACGGTTCCCCACACATCAATGCGAATTCGACCGAAACAAGCTCCAACAAGATCGACAGCACTTACGAGGGCAATCCAGTGTGTCTTCGAGGTGTTTCGCTTCGAGGTAAACTTTCATAGAGTCCACTTGTTCGGATCCCGGTTTTAATGAAATTAACTCCAGAGCGCAATCGAGCAAAATAAGCTCCAATGAGACCGGATACACATAGGAGTGCAACCCGGTGCATTTTTGAGTGTTTCGCTCCCGTTCAAACTTTCACAAGATCCACCTGTTCGGATCTCAACTTGTACGAAATTAACATCGAAGCGAATTCAACCGAAACAAGATCCAATAGGACCGACAATACTTACGAGGCCTATCTGGTGTGTCTTCGAAGTGTTTCGCCTCGGGGCAAACTTTTATAAAGTCCACTTGTTCGGATCCCGGTTTGAATGAAATTAACACCAGAGCGAAATCGAGCGAAACAAACTCCAATGCGACCGGCGACACATCGGAGTGCAACCCTGTGCATTTTTTAGTGTTTCGCTCCCATTCGAACTTTCACAAGATCCACCTGTTCGGATCTCAACTTGTACAACAATAACATCGAAGCGAATTCGACCGAAACAAGCTCCAACAAGACCGACAACATTTACGAGGGCAATCCGGTGTGTCTTCAGAGTGTTTCGCTTCGGGGCAAACTTTCATAAAGTCCACTTGTTCGGATCCCGGTTTGAATGAAATTAACACCAGAGCGAAATCGAGTGAAACAAGCTCCAATAAGACCGGCGACACATAGGAGTGCAACCCGGTGCATTTTCGGAGTGTTTCGCTCCGTTGCAAACTTTCACATGATCCATTTGTTCGGATCTCAACTTATACGAAATTAATATGAAAGCAAATTCGACCGAAACAAGCTCCAACAAGACCAACAACACTTACGAGGGCAATCCGATTTGTCTTAGGAGTGTTTCACTTCGAGGCAAACTTTCATAAAGTCCACTTGTTCGGATCCCGGTTTGATTGAAATTAACACTAGAGCGAAATCGAGTGAAACAGGCTCCAATGAGACCGGCGACACATAGGACTGCAACCCGGTGCATTTTCGGAGTGTTTCTCTCCGTTGCAAACTTTCACAAGATCCACCTATTCGGATCTCAACTTGTACGAAATTAATATCAAAGCGAATTCGACCGAAACAAGCTCCAACAACACCGACAACACTTACGGGGGCAATCCGGTGTGTCTTCGAAGTGTTTCGCTTCGGGGCAAACTTTTATAAAGTCGACTTGTTCGTATCCCGATTTGCATGAAATTAACACCAGTGCGAAATCTAGTGAAACAAGCTCCAATGACACCGGCGACACATAGGAGTGCAACCCGGTGCATTTTAGGAGTGTTTCGCTCTGGTGCATACTTTCACAAAATCAACCAATTCGGATCTCAACTTGTTCGAAATTAACATCAAAGAGAATTCGACCGAAACAAGCTCCAACAAGACCGACAACACTTACGAGGGCAATCCGGTGTGTCTTCGGAGTGTTTCGCTTCGGGGCAAACTTTTGTAAAGTACACTTGTTCGGATTCCGGTTTGAATGAAAATAACACCAGAGCGAAATCGAGCGAAACAAGTTCCAATGAGACCAGCGACACATAGGAGTGCAACCCGGTGCATTTTAGGAGTGTTTCGCTCTGGTGGAAACTTTCGCAAAATCCACTTATTCGGATCTCAACTTGTTCGAAATTAACATGAAAGCGAATTCGACCGAAAAAAGCTCCAACATGACCGACAACACTTACGAGGGCAATCCGGTGTGTCTTCGGTGTGTTTCGCTTTGGGGCAAACTTTTATAAAGTCCACTTGTTCAGATCCCGGTTTGAATGAAATTAACACCAGAGCGAAATCGAGCGAAATAGGCTCCAACGAGACCGGCGACACATAGGAGAGCAACCCGGTGCATTTTAGGAGTGTTTCGCTCTGGTGTAAACTTTCACAAAATCCACCTATTCAGATCTCAACTTGTTCGAAATTAACATCAAAGCGAATTCATATGTACTAGGCGTCCCGATCAACCGCGCTTGATATGAACTAGGGGTCCCGATCTTTCGATGAGAGGAGGTAGCGTCGATTTGGTGGAGGACGAAGTTGGCGGCCCGACTACAACGAACCCGACGTTGCGCCTTAGCGACCGGTACACCACCCTCCTGAAGGTTATTGATCCACGGGAAACGCGATCAACCTGACCATGAAGGTCTTTGTTCCGGCAAGGAATCGAAGAACCAGCAAGAACATGGGATATCAAGAAACTCAATTGCGAATATGAATTCAGATCGGCTCTGAAACAAAAACACGAAGTTGGGGTTCCGATGAACAAGTAGACGAGCGGCCTAGTCGGCACGCGCGATACAAGCAGTAGCAATGGCTAACTGAATCAAACAAAACCCAAACCCTAACTATGGTGGTGGCTGGCTATTTATCGACCAAGGGACGTGCAGCACTAGGTTTTATCTTGGGCTGACTGATTACAACTCGAAATAAAAGACTAAAGCCCAATTCGACTCGGATTGGAAAAGTGTTGTGAATTGTTTTGCGTATTCCCGTTGACTCGGAAGGAATTTGGAGGTGATCTTGGATTGGTTTGAAAGAGGACGACTAGAGCTTTCGTTCTTGTACTCATAGACCTCCAGAAGCCTTCTGGATCAAAAGTTATGGTCATTTGAATTTGACCATCTCTAGGAGTTCGAATCTGATTCCAGTTGACTCTTCTCTCCGGACGCGAACTCCCTTGTGCGTTGTAGGTCTTTCCCATGGTTCCTAAGAATAATCACATCATCATAAAAATTAAGTAGCATCCCATTCATTGTATCATTAATTGGAAAACTTAGGAACGCCTTCACCTGATAAATTAGTTGACGTGCACGGGCTCGAGTGAGTGGTCTTTGAAGTGGTGGTTCATCCTAGTGAGTGGAGTTAGAGCTGGTTGTATCCGTTGTGGAGATGTCCTCATCATCATCCTCCTCTTGAAATGGAGTCGTCCTCGACTCAAGCTCATCTTCATCATCCATGTACGGTTTCAAATCAGCAACATTGAAAGAATTGCTTACACCGTAGTCTGCAGGAAAATCAAGCTTGTATGCATTATCATTTATCTTAGCAATCACTTTAAAAGGACCATCAGCTCTAGGCATCAATTTAGACTTTCGCAAATCAGAAAACCTATCCTTTCTCAGGTGCAACCAAACAAGATCCCCAGGTTCAAAAGTTAATGCCTTCCTACCCTGACTACCAGCAGCTCTATACTTAGCATTCATGCGCTCAATGTTATCTTTAGTAGTCTCTTGTAATTTCAGCACAAACTCAGCACGTTTAGAAGCATCTAAGTTTACTTTTTCAGAACATGGTAAAGGCAAAATATCAATGGGTGCACGTGGATTGAAACCATATACCACCTGAAAAAGGAGTCATCTTGGTCGTAGAATGCAATGAGCGGTTGTAGGCAAACTCCACATGAGGTAGGCACTCTTCCCACATCTTCAAATTTTTCTTCAAAATGGCTCTCAACATTGTGGACAACGTTCTGTTCACGACTTCAGTCTGGCCGTCAGTTTGAGGGTGACATGTAGTACAAAACAAGAGTTTGGTACCCAGTTTCTTCCTAAGCGTCCGCCAAAAATGACTCAAAAATTTTGCATCCCGGTCTGACACAATTGTGGAAGGCACCCCATGTAGGCGAACTATCTCCTTGAAAAACAAATCAGCAATGTTTGTAGCATCATTGCTCTTATGATAAGGTATAAAATGTGCCATCTTAGAAAACCGATCCACGACAACAAATATGCTATCCCTCCCCCTCTTTGTCCTAGGTAGACCTAAAACAAAGTCCATAGAATATCCTCCCATGGCACACTAGGAACAGAAAGAGGCATATATAAACCATGTGGGTTCAGTCGTGTCTTAGCTTTATAGCAAGTAGAACAGCGAGAGACATAGCGCTCCACATCGAGTCTCATCTTTGGCCAATAAAAATGGTTGGCCAACACATCCTCCGTCTTTTTAACACCAAAGTGGCCCATCAGTCCTCCTCCATGCGCTTCCTGAAGCAACAACAATCGCACAGATCCAGCTGGAATGTATAGCTTGTTAGAACGAAACACAAAACCATCATTAACAATGAATTTATTCCAAACTCTCCCTTCCTTACAATGTAGCAAAACATCTTTAAAATCAGCATCAAGCGCATATTGCTCTTTAATCGTTTCCAAGCCAAAGATTTTAGAGTCTAGTTGTGAAAGCATTGTATATCATCGAGATAAAGCATCAGCAATAACATTCTCCTTCCCCTTCTTGTGTTTGATAACATAAGGAAAAGACTCAATGAATTCTACTCATGCTGCATGCCTACGGTTGAACTTATTTTGGCTACGAATGTGCTTCAAGGATTCATGATCAGAGTGTATAACAAACTCTTTGGGCCACAAATAATGTTGCCAAGTCTCTAATGTTCGAACTAGTGCATACAATTTCTTATCATAAGTTGAATAGTTCAAACGAGGCCCAGATAATTTCTCACTGAAATAAGCAATTGGCTTACCTTCTTGGATTAGCACGCCTCCAATCCCAATGCCACTAGCATCACACTCAAGTTCAAAAGTCTTACCAAAGTCTGGGAGTTGGAGCAGTGGTGCATGAGTCAGCTTCTCTTTCAACAAGTCAAAGGCGTCTTCATGTGGCTTGCCCCATTGGAAAGCCACGCCTTTCTTGGACAATTCATTCAGCGGTGCAGCAATCGTACCGAAATCTTTCACGAAGTGATGATAGAATCCCTCAAGTCCAAGGAAACTCCGCACCTGCGTGACCGTTTTAAGAGTCAGCCAGCTCTGAATTGCCTCAACCTTGGCTTGATCAACTTCAATTCCCTGTGGAGTAACAACATAGCCAAGAAAAGCAACTCGATCGGTGCAAAATGTGCACTTCTCAAGGATACCAAATAAACGTGCATCTCTTAAAGCATCAAAAACAGCACGCAAATGAGCCAAATGTTCATCTAATGATTTGCTATAGATCAAGATATCATCAAAGTATACCACCATAAATCTACCAATGAAAGCACGTAAAACTTCATTCATTAGTCTCATGAAAGTGCTAGGTGCGTTGGTCAATCCAAAAGGCATCACTAACCACTCATATAGACCGAACTTGGTTTTGAAAGTTGTTTTCCATTCATCACCTAATTTCATGCGGATTTGGTGGTAACCACTACGCAAATCAACCTTAGAGAACACAGTAGAGCCACTTAATTCATCAAGCATATCATCTAACCTAGGAATAGGATGACGATATCTAATGGTAATGTTATTGATTGCTCTACAATCCACACACATGACCCATGATCCATCCTTCTTAGGAACTAAAAGGACCGGAACAACACAAGGACTAAGAGATTCACACACGTACCCTTTGTCAAGCAGTTCTTGCACTTGGCGTTGTATCTCCTTAGTTTCTTCCGGATTAGTCCTATATGGCGCTCGATTGGGCAAAGATGCTCCAGGAATGAAGTCAATCTGATGCTCAATCCCTCGAATTGGTGGAAAACCTGGAGGAACGTCCTTGGGAAAAACATCAGCATATTCCTACAAAAGGTTAGTCACAGCAGGAGGTAAAGCAGCAGGTATCTCCTCAAATGAGAACAAAGCATCCTTTCAAACTAAGGCATAGCAAACAGATTCATCAACAACCAGTTCCTTCACATCAGATTTGGTAGCGAGAAAATATGCACGTTTTAACTTAATCTCATTTTTGTTATCACAAATAGAACTAGAAGTTTTCTTTTTAGCATTTTCATCAATCTTTTGCTTACTAGCTCTAGCAATGTCCTCTTTAAGAATGGAATCAAGAGTCATAGGATGCAATACAATCTTCTTTCCCTTATGCACAAAAGAATACTGGTTGGTTCTACCATTATGCACAGAACTTTTATCATATTGCCAAGGTCTACCTAACAATATAGAACATGCTTGCATAGGTACGACATCACATTCAGCAAAATCATGATAGGAACCAATAGCAAATTGTACTCTCACCAAGCGTGTAACCTTAACCTTACCAATGCTGTTGAACCATTGGACATAGTAGGGCTAGGGGTGTGGTCTTGTCTCCAACGAAAGCTTCTCCACCATGTCCAAGCTTGCGAGGTTGTTGCAACTTCCTCCGTCAATGATCGCACGACATGATCGCTCCTTGATGACACACTTGGTTTGGAACAGGTCGTTGTGCCGCTGATTTTGGTCGGTCTTTCCAATCTGGACACTCAATGCACGTTGTACAATGAGGCTCTCATAATGGTCAGCATGGTTGGCATCAATGTGCTCTTCCTGGCCATGATCATCTTCGCTCCCTGCATTGTCAGCTGCAAGCATAGCATATGTTTCTTCTTCCAAATCACTAGCAGAAGAAAACTCACCATTGTCTCGCACAATCAGCACACGCTTGCTCGGACATTGACTCCTCATGTGATCATACCCCTTGCATTGATGGCATTGCACATCCCTCGTCCTCCCAGTTGAAGCAACCAAAGCAGAGCTCTTGGCGGCTTCTAGTACAGAAGTTTTTGTTACCTCCGAAGGCTTGGAAGTCGGCGTGGAAGATGAAGGTCGATACTTGTTGTTGTTGGAGGACGGTGCAGCCGGTTGCCTTGTGGTTGTAGATAGAGCTCGTGTTGACCAAGTGTTAGCACGACCTGCAGAAACATTAGTTCTCGTGCTAGACCATTTGCATCGTCCCTGCACTTCTCTTTCAGCATGGCAAGCAAGATGAAACAAGCGAGTGATTGAATTATATTCCTTGTAACTAAGAATGTCATAAATCTCATGGTTCAGCCCACCCATAAATCTAACCATAGCAGCCTCCTCAGACTCCTCTATACCACAGCGCAACATGCCCATTTGTAATTCCTGATAGTATTCCTCTACACTCTTACTATCTTGCCTAAGCAGCTGAAGCTTATTTAACAAATCACGCTGGTAATAAGAGGGAACAAATCTAGCTCGCATGATTCTTTTCAGATCAGCCCAGTTTTGAGCAGCATTGGGATTCTTACATCAGAACTCACTCCACCAAACAGAGGCAAAATCAGTGAACTCACTAGTGGCAGCCCTAACTCTTTTGTTTTCAGGATACTCATGACATGCAAACTTTTGTTCTACAGCTAATTCCCATGTGAGGTATGCATCTGGATCATATTTACCATCAAAAGGAGGCATGGTAAACTTAACCTTACCAAGAGAATCATCATAGTCACGTACCTCATGTAGGGGGCGCAAAGGACCCATACCATGCCGGTGAAGTTAACGCCGTACAGGGTCTTCTTCAAGCTCCGAGTCAGCAGCGTAGTTGTCGACGTTCTCATCCACCTCGTTGCCCAACACACCATTACCGCGTGCAGCAGGAGGTACTCGACCCATGTCCTCAAGGCGCCGCAATACCTCCGTCAAGTTGGTATTGATGGTGCCATGAAACCTCAAATTTGTCGACTGGTGTTGGTGTCAATCTAAGCCTTCTCCACTGTCGGCCGCTCATTTACCACCGCACATCACCATCAAAGCCCTCTGTATGCAGCTTGACTTGGCGCTCGAAATGTTGAATGATTCCCCTAGTGCGAGGGGAATGTTGTCCATCATTGCTCGCTGTTCCTAACATGGTTAGAAAACAAAAGAACAAACAATTGCAGGAAAGGGCACTGTCTCTCAACTCTCAACTTGTATCACCAAACTCTTACCAGTTCTTACCAAGCCTTAGCAGGAGGTGTCGGCGACCGCTAGTCAAAATCTCCTGGAGAGGTGGTGTACAGGTGCCAAACGCAAGAGCCTGGTAAGTTGTAGTTTTTCTGTGGAGATATAGGTGGCTGGCAATTGTAACAAAGGATAGCTCGTACCACAATAGTCATAACAAGTTGAATAAACGTTCCACGACAGTATGGTGCTGGTCCTAGCCTCAAACCACACTAGAGATGCGAGCCTAATCACCAATGATGCCGCAGAAACACAATGAGAACGTTCTCAACACAAAGCAAGCAGCTAGAGCTCCTCTCTTTTTTTTCTTTCTTTCTTTCTTTTTTTTTGTGGGAGCCCTAAAAACTGAAAAACAGATTCAAAAGAACTCTAAACAACACTCACCACACACACTTTTTTTTGACCAGGGGTATAAAGGTAATTAAAAGGACTCCAAACAACACTCACCACACACACTCTCTCTCTCTCTGAACTTTGGTTTGCAATTGATCTAGTGCGGCTTTTGAAAATTGCACTTGCCTTTTTCTTCTCTGATACGCAGTCGGTGAACACTCAGGCGACCAGCTCATGCGGTCGGTGAGCACTCGGGCGACCAGTTTGTTGCAGCTGGCGAGCACTCGGCCGACCAGTTCACGCGATGGGCGAGCACTCGGGCGACCAGTGCACGCGGTGGGCGAGCACTCGGGCGACCAGTACGCGGTGGGCGCGCGGGTGGGCGAGCACTCGGGCGACCAGCTCACGCGATGGGCGAGCACTCGGGCGACCAGCTCACGCGATGGGCGAGCACTCGGGCGACCAGTGCACGGGGTGAACGAGCCGTCTTCTGAAGGTACTCTTCTTTCTTTTTTTCGATTTGGAATCTGATATCTACTAAAGACTCTGACTCAAATTACGAACGCAACTGTGATTAAAACGTGACTCGAACTCAAAACTCTATGGGCAGAAACTAAAGACCAGCAACTCAACTCGACGAAGCAACCGTAAATTCAACAAGCCGAGAACTAAGTGTTAGTGATATGCCCTAGAGGCGATCATGTGAGATGATTGTATCATACGTCTATGTTCATGTACTTATCAGTTCCATGAATAAATGTCACTCCTTTGTTTATTGAGTATGACTTAATTGTGAAACACATTGGTTATATGATATTATTCTAAACGATCCCTGGTCACATATCATTATGTGGGACAATAGTGATCTGACCAGCACATGTATTGATTGATGGTAATGTTTCACATACCATAGATATGGAGATATCAAATCAATAATGTGGGCACATGTTAGAGAACATAGGGTTGGATAGACCCGCTCCAAGACACTGATGAGATTGTTATCTTAGAAGTGCCATCAGGGTATAATCATGAGTGGTATACCTATACGATCCTTTGACCTGAGATTTTTATTGATTCTCAGCATGTGTAATTGTTTACTTTGGGGCTTTCAAACACTTCTCCGTAACAGGGGAATTATAAAGATAGCTTACGGGTATGCCATGAAACATGACGTCAGATATAAGAGATCAAGATAGAATTTACCCCTCCTTGATAACGGGAGAGATATCTCTGGGCCCCTCGGTGTAGATGGATAAGGAAAAGTGCATGGCCATGCCAAAGTGATTAAAGTGTTAATCACGAATTATATCCATTACATTGACGAGTGAATGGGTCGAGCTACCACAAGGATGGCACGCATCTTGCCTTGAGCTTGACTGATATCGCGTGGCAAAAAGATCGGTATATGAGTATATCAAGGTTCAGCCAATACGATCACTCTGTGCATTCGGGGGACAACATGTCCTGCTAGGAACCATTGTTGTCTGATGGTCTGGAAAAGAGGTTTCCAGGGCCATGGCCATTTGCGCATGAACCTAATGGGTCGCACACTTAACGGGTTGGAACATGCCAAAATGGATAAGGATCCATTAGTGGGTTTCGCGGATATGATCTGCGGGGACGAGGTTCCTAATGGGCTTTTATCAAAGAAGGCCCATTAGCGTACGCTCTATATAAAGGGGCGTGGGGTGGTGCTGCGGGTAGAGGCTTTTCACCACAAAGCCCTAGCCGTCGACTCCTTGCCGAAACCCTAGCCGTCGCGCACGTGGTGCTAGCACATCGGCGCGCGGCGTTCCACCCCTGGACGTGTGGATATTTTTGCATTCACGGGTTTGTAGTCTTTTTGTGAACCACTAGATATAATATTCAATTACATTGAACAATTTATATGAGAGATGAGTTTATAAATCTATCTTAAAAATATTCTTGTGTGTGACTCTTTCGGTTCATGTAATGTTGGTAATAAATAAAAAAACTCTCTTTTTTGATTCATAAGTCGCAAGCGGCTCCTATCTGAAAGTTCAATCTCTATTAATTTGGTTTTGGTGTTAATGCCAAATCTAATATTGAGACTAACTCTTTTTATAATTATAATATTGATTAGTCTTAATTGTTAATTAATAACAAATCTTTTTAAGAGACTAACTCTTTTGTTGAGCTTAACTCTAGTCTCTTTTGGATGAAAAAGATGAAAATATCAAAGGTACACACTTGAGTTCATATTATCATATCTTGCAGCATTCCTTGGATATAATATTCATGATCATATTGATAAATATAAATATGAGACTAACTTTGTTATTCAATATATTTTTATTAGTCTCATCTTATTCAAAATGGAAAACCCAAGATATGCACACATATTCATTTTATGATATCTCATTACATACTTAGGACTCAAGTTAAAGTATGAACTCTTCCATTGCTTATACATCAAAAGATGTGCACTATGTTTCCAACATCCATATCACATGAATGCACATATTTAGGGGGAGTTTACAGTTTAACTTGACATTTCAATAGTATTGATCCATGTCCTCTTGCCAAACAACATATATGATCAAGACTTTGAAACAATCCATTAAGTATGTGTAACTTGTGTAATTGTAGTTACTCATGTCAATACAGAATAAACTCAAATGCTATCTAAGATTGATTATGTGCATATTAATTCCAAGTTTAATTATTTATATACACATATTTAATGGAGTTTATTTTATTGTTGATGGTATTAAGAGTATTGATTCTTTTCCACTACTCCAACATAATTTGGATCATTACTTAGTAACCATCAAAATGAGTATATGAAACTTGTGTAGTTAATATATACTCATGTCAATTTAAATGAAATTTTAACCATGTATATCACATCTCTATGTGTGCCCATATTTATATAAGTGCTAATATATTTTCAAAATCAAGCCATTTAGCCAAAATTGAAAAATCTTACTAACTACTAGTAATCTTGCAAAAAAAACTAGTTGAAAAATGTATACAAATGCTTTCAAAAAGTTTTCCAAGAATTTTGGCTTCAAAAAACTAATTTCAAAAGAAAATGAGTTTCAAGTCCAAAATCTAGTTACTAATATCTTCTTTTGGATATAAACTTATAATTTTCATAGAATAAAGTGTAAAATGATTTTGAAAATAGTTTCAAATAGAAAACATAGGATTAGTCATTCTTAACAATTCTTGTATTCAAAAGATTTTCAAAAGACTAACCCATCAAAAGTTATTTCATTTTGAAACTCACCCAAAAACTTCTATTGACCTATTGGTCATATTCTAGCACTTTGTGAGTACCGGATTCTTGGACATATCTTGGTTCAAAATGGTATTTTAAACTCAAACATACCAATTTCAATCAGATATCTTCTGATTTGCTTCATTTGTTACTTTTTAGAATGATGTTGAAAACTATATGCATGCATATCCCCTCATGTGAGCTTATTGGGTCAAAATTCAAAATTATTGTTTAAAAGGCCCATATTTGTGAAAATATTTATAAAAGTTTTTAAATATATATTTCAAATATTTTATAATACTTTCAAAGTAAAAATTCTATTTTAGAAACAAAATAGTAAATTTGATCTCAAATGGATCTTATAGGATCTTGATTTTGGATTAAATGACATATTTCTATATATCAATATCTATTGAGTTTTTGAAAATTGGTCAATACAAAACTTGTACGATTCATCATTTTAAGCATTTCTTTAGCTCAAAGTTTTTTCAAATAACCAAATGTTCAAAAGTTGTAGTCATTTGAATTTGGCCAAAATCCTTCATTTGATCCAAAATGATCAATTCTTGAATTTTGTGGGTTTCGCTATTTGAGTTGGATTTCTTTATGCTCCTTGGCTTGAAATAGTATTTCTAACTCATATAAATCCATGAAAGTTGAAATCTCCATAAATTTCAATTCGGATTGCATTTCTGAGCATTTGGTGCAAATTCAATTCCTTTCATGCCTACAAAGCATATTTTGACATATCTTTTGAAAGAAAATTCCTTTTGAGGAAATTATTTTTGAGAAACATTCTAAATAGTCTAAAGTCATTTCAGAAATTTTCAAATTATTTGGACTTTCTTTGAAAAAAGCTTTGACATTTCTTCTCTTTAAGCAAAAAAACTTTCCTACAAACCAAACTTTGAAATATCTTCTAATTGGAAACTCCTTTTTTAGAAACTTTCTTAGGAGTCTAAAGTATGTTTTTACACAATTTAAAATAATTTCAGCTTCAATTGAAAAGGTTATGAGCTTTTCCCTCTTTTATCAAATGCTGAAAATTCAGACTTTTCTATAATTTTGAGCTGATTTGTGATTTTTATATCTCCAACTCAAATCATAATTTGAGGATTTAATTGTAATGAAAATTGAACACCAATAGTTGATCTATTATAAAAAAATTTATAAGATTTTTTGGACCTCATTTGAATAATCTTTTGGCCACCTTTTGAAGCCTAAATGAAATGTCAAAATCTAAAAACCTGAAATTTCCAGTTTGTGAAAACCTTATGGTCTTCATGTCTTCAAATTGGCTTCGAGTTGAAAGAACCTCTCAAAAAAAAAACTTAAGCATGTTTAAATGTATTAGCTCCATGATTTGTCTTGAATCCTTTTAGAGCTTGTTTAATCAAGTTTTCTATGTTTGAAAGAGGCTCTTTGTCGGCGGTTTTGGCCGGACAACTGTTATGCCTCGACAGAATCCGAGGTTTGATAGAGGGGATCTTTACAAACGGACACCTATGAGCTCTCTCGAGGAATCCACACAGACAAGGATTCAGGAACATGCTGATATATCTAGGTTCGGGCCCCCAATGTGGGTAACAGCCCTACGTCCTGCTTCTGCTCTCGTTAATGTGTTTTGAGGGGATTACAAGTGCACAATCTACACTCTGGGTTCTTCCTCAGCTCCCTCAGTGCTCTCCTTCTCTTACTCTCTTTAGCTTTCTTCCGCTCTTGGTCCTCTGGTCGTTTTCATCGCCCTCTGTCCCCCCATGCACCGAACCTCGCTTATATAGGGCGGGCTGGCTCGGGCATGTGAGAAGGATGACATCACGCTAATTACACCTCATTTATTACATCAGTCGCTGTAGCCCCATCCTCTGGCCTCATTCTTTGCACCATCGTCCAACTTCGCCCGGTCCGCCAGGAAGGACTTGTATGGGACGAGTTAGGTGCAAGACGACAGAGGGATAAGCCATCGTGCCATTAGCAAAGCCACCCGTATTCAATGGTTCTGACACGGGGTGTCAGGGAGAAGACTTTGAGGCGAAGCTCCCCCATTCCTTCGATGTACGTCTTCACACCTGACCGGCAGCGGATCCCCGAGTACCTTCTGGCTACGTCGACCGACCACGTAGCCCAGCCGCCTGGCGTCAGGGCCTGATCGCCCACTTGCTCGCCTGGCGTCAGGGCTTGATCGCCCACCTACTCACCAGGCCACCACGCGACACGGTCGCCTAGCGTCAGGGCCTGATCACCCACCTGCTCACAAGGCCGCCACGTGACGCGGTCACCTGGCATTAGGGCCTGACCGCCCACCTGCTCGCCAGGCTGCCACGTGATGGCCCCTTCTAACCATGGCAGAGAGGGTACCATGGTGTAAAGTACTCCAATAGTATCCCCTGGACCCATACTGGAGCGCACGCTAGCCCTTCCAGGCCTCTTTAATGCTGACGTGCTCCCGAACGGGTCCACCACTCCTGCGCATCCAACCGCTCCAGTCCTCTCCGCTTCCGCCGCATTCTCTCGGGACTTGAAGCGTCACGCACTTTGGCCTTTTCGTGAATCGCCAGCGCGAGAAACCTATTATTACGCGTGCCCACGGCCAGCAGTTCACGCTCTTTTTCAACTCCTTCATCTTCTTTCCTTGCCGCTTCAACTTCCTTGTCCCCAGACCTTGCTTTGTCCCAATGGCGCGTTCTTTTCCTGCTTCAATTGTTGACCGGGAGAGGGCAACGAGGCTCTCCTGGATCCCACTGAGGGTTCCCTTTGCCTTCACCGCAGAACCTCCGGGTCGCGATGCGATGCTGGGGAGATTGTCGTTTTCTCCTGGGTGTTGTTGGCGGGCCTAGTCCGGCCTTTCTCCGAATTCTTCCTTACCGTCCTCCACTTCTATGAGATCAATGTAACATCCCAATTTTTGACTTTTCCATTATTAAATATTATTTGATTGCTATTTGTGATTTTTGTGATTTTCTGGATTTATTGGATTTTCTGAGATTTATTTAAATCATTTCGAATTGGTATATATGGCTTTTCTTAAGAAATATTTATAAAAAGGAAATTTGAAATAAAGACTGCCCAAAAATATTTTATTTGAGTATAGAAGGTCTCGAAGTATTTTTGGAAATATCTTTTTCTCTTCGGGATTAAATCGGAATAGAAATCTGATTGATTGAACCGGATTAGGAGAGTTTTGAGTTAAGCGCTTATTTCTTGCTTCTCGATCGGAGACCAGACGCGGAAGCAATTGAATTGATGCTTGATCAGCGAGGAATTCCTCAATAGCGTGGTCGAGTCGGACTTCGATGGCGTGGCGCCAAAAGCGATCGAGCTCGGGTTCCATCGCTGGAAAAAGTCGTCTCCGTTGCGTGGCGGTTTGAAACTTCGAGTGGTGTTGTGTTGTCACGGATCCGAAGATCGAGCGAAGAATCCTCCGTAGCGTAGCCAATTCGAACTTCGGCGCGATCGCCGCACTTATCACGGACTCGGAGTCCTAACGCGGGAAAGGACGATTCGGCAAAAGTCGATTCCGTTTAGGAAGTGGATCCGCCTCGGACGGAGTAGGACGCAGCGTGGGCGATATTTAAACCAGCGACGGCGGCGCCAAAAGAACTGAACGATCGGCGAGAAAAAAAAAGGAGCATGAGCGGAGTCACGCCAACGATCGAAGAAATCGCGAAAAAGCGCGGCGTCGCCGAAGGATCGAGCGACGGAAGTATCGGGAGCGCCGTCGTCCGAGTTCTCACGAGGAACAGCAGGAACCGTCAGAAGATTTCCAAGCGCACGCTGCTGAGTTGTCGCCGAGGTCGTCGTCTTCGTCTCCGGAGAATTCAAGCCGCTGTCGCTGCATCGCCGATCGGGAACTTCACCAGCCGTCGGATCGTAATCAAGTGCACGGAATTAGTTCACGTCACTGCGGAATCGGTAAGCGTCTCCGATTAAATATCGATTGTTAGATTTAAGTCGGACGATTGATATTAGGTCACGTAGTAGATTTAACCGTAACCGTTAGATTGAGTTCATCAGTCTAGATTTCGCCACGTTTTGTCTGTACAAGCCGGGGCAGGAAATTTCGAATTTTCTTTATAAAAATAATTCGGAAAGATTTAGAATTTCTAATTCCAGAGTTTAGTTTATTTTCAAAACTTCTAGATGTTATAGCTTTTGCATATGAACTCCGATTTGGGTGTTTCAAACTCCTAAAAATTTATAAACTCAAGATATATCTAATGGGTGTTTTTATTTGAATTTTCGAGTTCATTTGCTATTTGTTCTTGGTGTTCATTTGCTATTTGGTTTTGGTTTTTATTTGCTTTCTCTCTCGATTCGCGTAGATGTTGAGTTGAGCGAGGTGTCGAAAGAAGGATTATTATCTCAAGAGCGATCTTCAGAGCAATACCAGGAGCTTAAGCAAGGCAAGTTGTGCTTTGATCATGTTGCACCCATAAATTAGATTGCATGCTATTTTGGTTTACTTATCACTTGTTATTTTATGTGTACAAATGATTTTGACCTAGATTAGGATTTAGATATTATGCCCTTTTGAATTACACCCTACCTTGTTAAATTGTATGCCATGATCCACTTGTCACTCTAGGTTGGTTAATTATAGTTGGTTAATAGAAAATCAACATGGATGGTTAGAACGGAATAGAATTGCTTAGCCATGCCACGTCATCACATACTCATGAGATATTGCTTATTAATCTTGACTAATGGAATATGGAACAATGATGATAACTTGTGGGCCATGTGTGGTCGCACAAAGAGATTGAGTTGTTGTGACAATGAGTCACGAGCGATGTTGATTTGTGAAAAGCACATGGTGTTTGGTAATCAAGCTGGGAGGAAAAACGATTTAAAGCGAGGCAAGTGGCAAGATTGTTTCGGTGGGCCAAGAATGGCAATTGGTGATCGCATTTGGTTTTGGTGGGCCAAGAGTGGCAATTAGGCGTCGCATTTGGGTTTTGGTGGGCCAAGAGTGGCAATTGGGCGGTCGTATTTGGTTTTTGGTGGGCCAAGAGTGGCAACTGGGCGGTCGCATTTGGTGGGCTAAGAGTGGCAATTGGGCGGTCGTATTTGGTTTTATGAACTTTTGGTTGGTCTTGCCTCGGTCAACTAAGGGTAGTTAATTAAAATAAACAACTGGATGGGATGGCGGGATGCCATGTGGATAATGGAACTTGATTTAGGATGAAGAACTTGGGTTTATTTGAGAATCCTTGAATCTATTTACTTGTTATTATTTGTTTCTTGTCTTTTCAATCTATATACTTATGTGTTCTCAAATCTTTGCTTTCGCAAATGAACCCCTTAGCCATTCCTTTGGAATAAGCACGCATATAGTTATAATAGAAATGCATTACATGCACAACTTGTTGAGTACGTGTTGGTGTACTCACCCTTGCTTAACAACCAACAACGATGGAGGAATCATCTTCAATATTGGAGAAGGACTTTCAAGTGGGCGCGCGTGTCACTAGGCCAATCCTTGTCGACGCTTTGTGGTGTCTTGATGGGACATCTACGTTTTCTACTACTTTCATTGCATTTGTCTTATTGGTCTTATTATTGCCTTGCAAGGCTGAATAATGTAAGTGATCATAAGATCATACACTAGTTATATTCAATCAATAAAGTCCTATTATTCTTATCGTTGTGTATGATATGATGCTTACCGATGTTAAGCTGTGTGCACTAGCGTTTGATCCTGGGACTAGTGCGGAAAAACACAGTGGGTCCGAATTGGTGGATTCGGGTCCTTACAATCAACCATCTTCATCTTACCCCAACGCCGTTCTCATTCTCTCCACCTTTGCTTACCTTTGCGAGATGTTCGTGGGGGTAATGCCCAATCTCCCTCTCTTCCGATTCTTCTATACTCTCCATGGTTCCATGGACAGTGGAGTCGCGGGGAGTTGCCATTTTCGTCTTCGCGATGGATCAGCCTCCCGCTACATCCCCTTCCAGACGAAGACCAACTGGAAGGCTTGGCGAAGTGACTGGCTATATGCCGGTGATGATAGCGGCCACGTGGCCCAGGGGATGCCTTCCGCACTGGCAGAGGCCAATGAGAACTGGGGCTCATCCGTCAAGGAGACGGCTGAGCTCCAAACAATGGTGGCCCGGTGTCGGCATACTTTACTCCAGGGTAGCCTCTCCGCCGCAGATAAGTAAGGCCACATGGCGGCCTAGCGAGCAGGTGGGCGATCGGGCCCTTCTCGCTGGGCGTCGGCCTGCAATGGCGGCTGGCGGCGGTGAGCGATCAAGCCCGCTCGCCCGGGCGTCGGCCCGTAAGCGGCTTTGGCGAGCAGGCGAGCGATCAGGTCCTCCTCGTCCGGTGTCGGCCTCTGTAGCGGCCTGGCGAGTAGGCGGGCGATCAGGCCCTCCTCGCCGGGCGTCGGCCTCCATGGCGGCCTAGCGAGTAGGAGGGTAATCAGGCCCTCCTCGCCGGGTGTCGGCCCCCATGGTGGCCTGGCGGGCAGGCAGGCGATCAGGCCCAGCCCACTAGGCATCGGCCTCCGTGGTGGCCTAGCGAGCAAGCGGGCGATCAGCCCTACTACATGGGGCGTCGGCCCGTGGCGGCCTAATGGGCGGGGCAATCAGCCCACCTCATTTGGGCGTCCGCCTCGTGGCAACCTGGCGGTGGCGGGCGATTAGGCCTGCTTCCGGGCGCGTGGCCCGTGGCGGCCTAGCGAGTGGCGAGGCGATCTGCCTCTCATGGGCGTTAGCCCGTGGCGACTGGTGAGCAGACGATCAGGCCCTCCTCGCCAGGCGTCGACCTCCGTGGAGGCCTGGCGGGCGATCAGGCCCTCCTCGCCAGGCGTCGGCCTCCGTGGCGGCCTAGTGAGCAGCGAGCGATCGAGCCCTCCTCGGGCGTCGGCCCGTGGCGGCTGGCGGGCGGTGAGCGATCGAGCCTAACCCACAGGCGTCAGCTTCCATGGCGGCCTAGAGAGTAGGAGGGCGATCAGGCCCTACTCGCCAGGTGGTCGGCCCACGTGGCAGCCTTGCAAGCAGGCGGGCGCTCAGGCCCCTCTCACCGGGCCACACGGACATCCAAAAGAATGAGAAGAAGGCTTCGCCTCGAAGTCTCCTTCCCCTGACACCCTGTGTTAGAGCCATTGATTGCGAAGAATTCTGTTGTTGACACGACGACGGCCCATCCCTCTGACGCCTCACATCTAACCCGTCGCTGGAATGTCATATTCCGGGCGGACCGGGCGAAGCCACACAACGAAATTAATTGGGGTTTGAAGGACAAGGCTACAATGATGGGTATAATAAATGAGTCATGGATCAATATGATAAGACCATAGTGACGGATGTAATAAATGGATCATAGATTAGAATGATGTCATCTTCCCACCTGCCCGAGCCAGCCCAGTCTATATAAGGGAGCTCTGGTGCATGGGGAAGGGGGGTCGAAAAAGTTAGCAAAAAAAGAGCAGAACGCACTGAAAGAGCCATTGTAACTGCCTCTATATTTCCTCAACAAAGATCCAGCAGGACGTTGGGCTATTACTCATACTAGGGGCCTGAACCTGGATACATCACTGTGTTCTTTGATCTGTTGATCCCCGGGATCCCTCGTGCAAGAGTCATTAGGGTTTCCGACCGTGAAGACGCCCTCTACCGAACCTTAATCTCCATCCTTGGGAGACACCCCGTCTGTTGACAGGGTCCTGGCTGGTGAAATACGCCGACAGGGGCACACCAGGTTGATGACCAGCAGGGAGTCGCCTTTGACTTGGAGGCACCGGATGCCTAACACCGAGGCTGCACGTAGCCCTACTAGCAGGCCCTCATATTCGGCGATGTTATTGGTGGCCTTGAAGTCTAGGGCGACCACATACTGGAGGATGTAACATATCGGGGAGACCAGGACAACTCCAACCCCCGCGCCTTCGAGCCTGAAGGAGCCGTCAAAGAATAAGGTCCAGGAGGAAGGCGCGGGTATCTCTTTAGCTTTAGGAGCACCGGGAGTATATTCGGCAACAAACTCTGCTAGCTTCTGGCTTTTGATGGTGGTGCGGGTTACAAATTTGAGACAGAATTCTCCAAGCTCAACCGACCACTTGGCGTCACGACCTTGACTTCCGGTTGTGGAGGATCTCTCGCGGTAGGCAAGGACCCACTGTGATCTCGCCCACGGAATTAGTGCCGCAACTTCTGGATGCCACCGGGCGTGTCTGACATCTTCGTGCTTGCGGTACTGGTCTCTGCTTCGAGTAGCACCTTGCTAACATAATAGGCCGGCTTCTGGACGCCCTCCCTCTCCGCCACCAATACTGCGCTAACCACCGCAGGGGTAGCGGCGATGTACTGGTGAGGAGGAGAGATACTGCTTCAAGTCTTCAAATGCTCGTTGAGCCTCTTCGGTCCACTCGAAGTGGTTGGTCTTTCTCAGTAGCTTGAATAGGGGTAGGCTCCTTTCTCCCAGCCAGGCGATAAATCACCCGAGGGAGGCCAGGCGATCAGCCCCCAATCTTGCCGCGACGCAAACTTGAACGCTTAGGTTAGGTTAATACTTCGACACTTCTTGGGTGATTGCAAGTAACCGCTACAAACACAAACAAAAGTTACGCAAGGCATACAGGACGTAGACAAGTAGAGTCTAAGTCCTTGCGCAAGGTTGTCACTGGCTTGTGCCCTTTCAGAACTTATATCCCTGTGATCTCTTGGAACCTGACCACAGCGTCGCGCGACATGGCAACAGGTTCCCAGAAGTGGTATTGGGCCAGCGGTACTCACGGTGACAGCCAGCGGTGCTTCGTAGAGCCAACCCGAGGTGTACGAGCCGCGTTTGAGCACCGTGCCGCACTCGCGCTCCTGGTCACCCGTCCTTGCACGACGCAAACACTGGGTGTCTCGTTCTATCAGTAAGGAGCCGTCAGGTTATCGGCGCCTGTGACAACCATGCACAACTCGACCAAATAGGGCGCAAATGAGAAAGATCGGTCGATAATGCTCAGTGCAAACAATTTATCTCGACCGTAGGCCCTCGGGCGACCAGCCCCCAGGCTTGCCGCGGGGCCATCTTGAATGTTTAAATTAGGACAGTACTCCAGCACTTCATCTGCGATTGCACGTAGCTACTGAAAACAAAACTAGATGTTACGCGGGACATGCAGAAAATATATTAGAGAACATAAGTCCTCGCGCGGGGTTGTCATGCTCCCTTTCTTTTTGGAACTTAAGCCCTTGTGATCTCTTGGAACCTAACCGCAGTGTCGCGTGGCAAGGCGAAGTTCGGGAGTGGTATTAGGCAGCGGTGCTGCTTTCGGCGGCAACGGCCGGTGCTTGAGAGCCAACCTGAGGTGCACGAGCCGCGTTTGAGCACCGTGCTGCACTAGCGCTCCTGGTCGCCCGTCCTTGCTCGACACGAACACCGGGTGTTACCGTATATCAACAAGTACCAGCCAAACCGTCGGTACCAACGACACCCACGCAAAATACTACCCATCGGGGCACAAGTAGGGAAGATAAAGCAAAAGCCTTTAAGGAAAATAACTTTACCGATCGTCAGCAGTCGCCGATCAGCCAGGGGAGAGCCCGCCCATTCAGCTGATCGAAACGAACTACCGAGTACTTACAGTTCTTATGGATAAAATTTTCGCAACAACTCCACATTGTAGGAGTTCGCCAGCTCTTGACCGTCTTCAGTGGCTAACCGGACCGCCCCAGGTCGAGATACTGAGACCACCTTAAAGGGGCCCTCCCATCGGGGAGACAGTTTGTGGAGCCCAGCATTCTTTAGATTTTGCGCAAGACCAGGTCACCCACTGCTAGTGTTCTCTCGTGGACCCGGGTGGCATGGTACCGCCTGAGATTTTGCTGGTACCGGGTGGCACGCAGGGCCGCCTGGTCGCGCACCTCCTCTAGAAGGTTGACTTCTTCACCACGGTGGTCTTCTTGTCCTTCCTCGCTGAACACCGAGAGGCGTGGGGAGCTGAGCGACAGCTCAGACGACGGGAGGACAGCTTCCACGTTGTAGACCAAGAAGAAAGGCATTTCTCCCATCGCCTGACTGGGTGTGGTTCGAAGCGATCACAGCATAGCCGGGAGTTCTTCCGTCCACCACGCCCCCCGCTTGTGGTGCCAATCGAATGCTCTAGTCTTGAGGCCCCTCAACTCCAGCGCGTTGGCACGCTCTGCTTGGTCATTACTCCTTGGATGGGCCACCGAAGCAAAGCATACCTTGGTGCCCATCTCATCACAAAACTCTAGGAATGCCACGCTGGTGAATTCAGTGATGTTGTCGGTGATGATGCGATTGGCAACTCTAAAGAGGATGAAGATTCCGTGAATGAACTTGATAGCAGCGGAAGCTATGATGGCACGTACTGCTTCAGCTTCAACCCACTTGGGGAATTTGTCGATGGCAATGAACAGGTGGGTGAAGCCCCCTGTGGCCCGCGGGAACGGGCCCAAGATATCCAGCCCCCAGACCACGAACGGATAAGAGAGCGGGATGGTTTGCAGACCTTGGGCTAGTTGGTGGATTTGCTTGACGAAGAATTGGCATGAATCGCATTTCCTCACCAGCTCGAAAGCATCCTGGAGGGCAGTAGGCCAATAAATTCCTTGGCGGAACGCTTTACCGACAAGCGTCCGGCTGGACATATGGCTCCCGCACATGTCTTCATGAATATCAAAGAGCAAATAGCTCCCCTCTTCCCGAGTGATGCACTTCAGTAGAATTCTGTTTCTACTCCGGCAGTATAGGTCCCCAACTACCAGAGTATAGCACTTGGCCTTGCGTACAATTTTCTCAGTTGAGGCATCATCGTCGGGGATCACTCGGCCTCGCAGGAAGGCTAGGATAGGGTCCATCCACTGCCCTTCCCGGCCAAGTGTGGTGACCACGTGGTGATCGCCTGGGTACTCCGCTTGGCCAAGCTTTTCCACGGGTGCCGCACCAGCGACACCGCCGCCTTCCCTCCCGGACCTAGGGGCTGAGGCGGGCGTGCTGCCTTCCCTCCCTGAACTAGAGGCTGCGACAGCTGCACCGCCCTCCCCACCTGAGTCGGAGGTCCTGACGGCTGCACCATCGTCCCCACCTTGAATGGGGGCAGCGACGAACGGTCGCGATAGTCTTTCTTCAAAGACCCCGACCGGGACAGAGGTTCTTGAGGACACGAGCTGTGAAAGCCCGTCTGCCATATGGTTATCGTGTCGGCCACTCTGCGATCTGGAGTCCCCAGAGCGCCTTTGGATCATCAAGTTGTTTCTGGCGATGGACTCTACCGATCCTTGATCTTTGCCGCGCCCAGATCCCTTGGTGATTAGGGACCCGCCCGGTGATGATCGGGCGCGAACAGCGGTCGTGTGCTCGACTTCTCGGTCACGGACCCCAGAGCCCCGCACCGAGGATCAAACTCTCGCCATCGACTCGCCGCCCGCAAAGCGCGCCCGGCAGTGGCGTCTTCATCCAGGGTGACGACGCCGCTCCGCCACCCGCTCTAGCTCCACCGGCGCTAGCTTTTGGGCAACTCAAGACCGACCCACATTGGTGCCACCTCCATCGGCGTCGACTCCAGCCACCGCCACCACTTTGCCGAGGTGGGCTCACGCTCCGGTGGCCGTTCCGCTTCGATCACCTCCAAGGGCGGCCCGTCAAGGTGCTCGCCGCAGGCGAACATCGCGGCGCCAATAGGCGTAGCGGGACTTACGCTTGAGCAACCAGCGCCTCGGCGATCGAAGTGGACATCGTCGGCACTAACGCTCAAGCCCACCCCGCTTCGGTCGTGCTCGCCGCCCCCTCCTCCGGCTTGGGTGCGCTGCTTGCCTAACTTGGCGAGGCGCACGCATCTTTGGGCGCCGTTCTCACGGCAGCCATCCAGCGCAAAGCCCAAACATAGCAGCAGATGGTGGCGCTACGTGAGGAGCTGGCACAGGAAAGGGAGAAGGGGGAGGTGCTACTAGCCCAGGAGAGGGCGACTGGGGCAGCCCTGCTCGCCCAGGCGTAGGAGGCTGAGGCGGCGTAGAAGCTGGCAGTGGAGGAGCTGCGACAGATGTAGAAGTAGCGGAAGAGTGGGAGATTGGGCATTACCCCTACGAACATCTCGCAGAGGTATACGAAGGTGGAAACAATAAGAATGGAATTGGGAGTGAGATGAAGATGGTAGATTTCGTAGAAATGAAGGACGGTGAGGAAAAATTCAGAAAATGGCAGCACAGGTGCAGAGAGTCCCGAGCAAAGGCGGCGATCTCCCGGTTCGCACTGAGTGGTGCGAGGGTTCCACGACGAAGGTGGATGGAACCCTCGGGCGCCATTTTGTATAGCGTCGCCACCCTCTCCTTGTCGACAGTGGAAGATGGAAAGGGTTGCGCCATTGGAGGAAGGGCGAGAGCTTTGGGCAAGGAAGATGAAAGGGTAAAGAGCAAGGTGCACAGAAATTAGAAAGAGCATGAACTGCTGGTCAGGGGTGTGCATATATATAGGCCCCTCACGCAAACAGTTCGCGAAAAGGCAAAAGTACGCAACGTTTTGGGTCCCGAGAAAAAATGGCAGAAGAGCAGAGGACCGAGGCAGTTGCGTGCTCAGAAGTGGTGGGCCCATCCAGGAATGCACCGACATTAAATGAGGTCTAAAAGAAAGTGGCGTGCGTTCCAGGACAGAATCGGGGGCTATTGTCGGCGTACTTTACGCCAGGGTACCCTCTCCGCCGCAGATAAGTAAGACCACGTGGCGGCCTGGTGAGCAGGTGGACGATCAGGCTCTACCCACCGGGCAAGTGGCCCACGTGGCGGCCTGGCGAGCAGGCAGGCGAATCAGGCCCCACTTGCAGGGCGAGCGGCCCACAAGGCGGCGTGGCGAGCAGGCGGCGATCAAGCCCTCCTCACCGGGCATCGCCCTCCGTGGCGACCTGGCGAGCAAGCGGGTGATCAGGCCCTGCTCATCGAGCGTCGGCCCGTGGCGGCTTTGGCGGCGGTGGTGGTCGAGCCCACCTAGCTGGCGTCGACCTCGTGGTAGCTGGCGGCGGTGGGCGATCAGGCCCTCCTCGCGGTGTCGCCCCGTGGCTGGCCTGGCGGCAGTGGCGTCAGCCTTACCCGGGGTCGGCCTCCATTCTTGACTGGTGGGCGCGGGTGATCGGCCTTGGCCGGCGTCGGCCCCCATAGGCGCCTCGCTGGCATGAGCGATCAGGCCCTCCTCACCGGCGTCAACCTCAGGTGGCGCCTGGCGGCAGGCGGGCGATCAGGCCCTCCTCAGGGCATCGGCCCCGTGGTGGCGGGCGATCAAGCCCGCCCATCTGGCGTCGACCGCGTGGCGGCTGGTGGGCGGCCGAACAATCGAGCCACGCCACGGCGTCGGCTGTCGTCTTGGCACAGCAAGCGGCGGAGCGATCGACAGCCTCGCTCAGCAGGCGATCAACCCGTGGCGACCCTAACAAGCAAGCGCGCGCTCAAGCCCCTCTCACCGGGCCACGTGGACAACCAAAAGAATGATAAGAAGGCTTCACCTTGAAGTCTCTTTCCTGACACCCTATGTCAGAGCTATTGATTGCGAAGAATTCTGCTGTCAACACGACGACGGCCCATCCCTCTGACGCCTCACACCTAACCCATTCTTGAGAATGTCATATCACAGGTGGACCGGCGAAACCACTAGCGACATTAAATGGGGTTTGAAGGACAAGGCTACAGTGACGGGTGCAATAAATGGATCATAGATCAGCATGATGTCACCATCTCACCAGCCCGAGCCATGCCAGTCTATATAAAGGGAGCTTTGGTGCATGGGGAAGGGGGATCGAAAGAGTTAGCAAAAAAAGAGCAGAACGAATTGAAAGAGCCATTGTAACTGCCTCTATATTTCCTCCACAAAGATCAAGCCGGACATAGGGCTATTACCCACAATGGGGGCCTGAACCTGGATACATCGATGTGTTCTTTGATCTGTTGATCCCCTAGATCCCTCGGGTGAGAGTCATTAGGGTTTTCGACCGCGAAGACGCCCTCTACCGAAACTTAATCTCCATCATTGGGAGACACCCCGTCCGTTGACAGGGTCTTGGTTGGTGAAATACGCCGACACCTACATCGATCGACTGCGTGACTCCGGGCTAACCAGAGCCGGTGGTCAGGGACCGTGACCAGAGGATTAGCCTTCTTGTTGGCGGCGCTGACTAGCGTGGCGATTACGGTGGCGCACGACATAACCCATACCTACTGGCCGTAAGTTCTTGTTCTTCTTTTATTCGATTTCTCGTGGGCGCCATCGATTCGGTAACCTGTCGGCGTACTACATGCTGGGTACCCTCTCCGCATAAAGTACAACCAGCGTGGCGGCTTGCAATGGCGGCGATCACGCCCGTCGGCGACGTCGGCCGCGTGGCGCCCGGCGGCAGGTGGCGAGCACGCTCTGCCGCCAGCGCCCGGTCACGTGGCGGCTTCGGCAATCGGGTGGGCGATGCGGCCCGCCCGGCGAGCCGTCGCCACGTGGCGCCCGGCAGTGGCGGCAGCATTCGCTTCGGCGCCCGATCCACGTGGCGCCGGCGAGCGTGGCGAGAAACGCCTGCTTCGCCCGGCGCCCGATCACGTGGCGGCGACAATGGGCGGGTGATCACGGCCCACCGCCAGGCGAGGCCCGCGTGGCGCCCAGTAGGTGGTGAAGCATACTGCTCCGTCCGCCGCAGGGCAAAAAGGCGGAGCGCGGTGGCTTCGCCTCGAAGGCTCCTTCCACTGCCGTACCGTGTCAGAACGGCAGGCCTGCCATGGCAGGTTTATCAGTTGCAAGGGTTTCTGCGACAAGCCCATTCCTCTGACATCTCTCGTCTACCTGTCACAAAGGTGTCCCATCCGGCGGACCGGGCAAAGGCACGCGTAGGCATTTAATGAGGATGGAGGAAGCAGCGGCAAGACAGAAGGCGTATTAAATGTGTAAGGATCAGCATGATGACCCCCTTTTACCTACTCCCGTTAGCCTGGCCTATATAAGGGCCCTCGGATGCATAGGAAAGGGGGGGCTAGAGGTGGAAGACAACAAACCACAGTATAGCAGAAGAGCCTAAGGAAGAACTTGTAATTCCCAAGCTTTGTACTGCACCAGTTCAAAACACTCTTTGAAAGCAATCCAGCAGGAAGTAAGGCTATTACCCAAGGAAAAGGGGGCCTGAACCTGGGTAAAATCCGTGTGTCATCCATAGTTCATAGAGGCCAGCGTTTGCCGCGTGGGAGTCTCTAGGGTTTCCCATGCTAGGTTTAGCCCGGTGCGAAGACGCTTCTTCCGAACAAAACCCGATGCTGTCGATTCCGGGCTGTCGGTGGAATCGCCGGCAGGAAGCGCCAGTAGGGGCTAGTGGTTGGTTTTTCGGCTAACACCCCGGCCGGACTTGGCGTTCGCAATTAAAGCAAGCCGTGCATCGGGATGGCGGGTTCAGCACGATCGAATCGAGGCGAGCGGCGATCAAAGCGCCTCCGGCCATCACGCGGTCGAGGCTGTCGTACCCGCTTCCGCAGGCGCGCCGCTGCCCTCCCGAAGCGGTGGAAGCGGCCGTCGCGTCGCAAAGCTGGCCATGGAGGCGGCCACCCTCGCCCAGAACTTGCGCGCCCTTCGTGCTCTTGCCGACCACCGCGGTGGAGCTCTCGGGGACTCCCCGGCCACTCCCGTGGCTAAGCATTGCTGGCCTCGTGGATGCGGCCCAACTCCGGTAGGGCTCCCGACAGTACCGTGGGCACCTTGGCGCCTAAGGCGCATCTGCGGCGCTCAGCGGCCTCGGCCTAACGAGAAGGGCCACGGCAGTGGCCGAAGTCAAGGAAAGGGCGCGCCATCCCGGTCCAGTTCTCGAGGAACCATGGGGACCTCCGCTCTCATCTGGTCGAGAGCCGGCGGCGGTGGCGACCTCGTGGTCTTTGCCGCGCCACCGGGCCAAGAGCGTCGCCATTGCAAGCAGTGGCGGTGACAATGAGAGTCCCCTCGTGGCTCTCACCCGCAGGGCGAGGAGAGTCCACTCCTCCCGGCTCTGGGCCGAACCTCAGCTCCCATGCACGGTCTCGGGACCAGGCCTCCGACGAGCGACTCGGCTCCCTCTGGCGTTAGGTGCGAGCCTTCTCCGACGATCTGCGGCGTGTAACATGGCCGGATAGGTTCCGCCCAGACCATCAGAAAAATCTGGCAGCACCACCAACCGGAGGAGTTCCTCCAAATTTACGACAATGGTGCGGGCGGTTGGCGGATCTGAAAAGGTCATGGCCAACATCAAGTTTGTACCCCCGACCGCCATCAAAAGTCAAAATTTGGCGGAGTTAAATGCCCAGTGGACCCGCCGCTTGAGCTAGCTGAAGAAACCCCGCGCCTCTCCTGGACCTTATTTTCGATGGCTCCTTGATTTTGGAAGGCCTTGGTGGGGTTATCCTGGTCTCTCCGGACAGGGGACATCCTCAAGATGTGGTCGCCTCGAGTTCAAGGCCACAAACAACATAGCTGAATCTGAGGAACTGTTGGCCGAGGTTGCGATCGCCCGGCATTGGGCATCCGGCGCCTCCAACTCAAGGGAGACTCCTGTTGGTCATCAATCAAGCCTTGAAAGGAGTTCCAATGCTCGACCCCACCATGGGCGTGCACGGCGAGGTCCGAAAAATGGGCGTCATTTTGAAGGTTTGGGATATATCCATGTCCCCGGCGCGACAATCACCTTGCCGACGGGCTTCGCGACTCGCGTCATCAAGGGCTCTGCTTCGGCGGAGTCTTGAAGAAAGGCTATCACGACCGTCCATCATGAGCCCACAATCCGGTGGGGATGATGGTGGCGCCGTCGCATGACCCGCGCGAGTGGGGAAAACGGTAAGGCCGTCGTGGCCTCCGGCTCAGGCGGGGAAGGCACATGCTTGCCTCGGCCCCGGTCAGGAGGGAAGATGGCGGCGCGCCAAAAGCGGTGCCCGGCTTCTCACCAATGAGTACCCGGCGAGCACAAGTGGTCGCCGCAGCAGCGAGAAGATCGGTGGATGGATCCTATCCTAGCCTTCCTGCGTAACCAAGTGATCCCCGACGATGATGCCTCAGCTGAGAAGATTGCACGTTAGGCCAAGTGCTATACCCTGGTAGGTGGGGACCTATATCGCCAGGGCAGAAATGGAGTTCTACTGAAGTGCATCACTCGGGAAGAGAGGAGCAACCTGCTCTTTGATATCCATGGAGGCGTGTGCGGGAGCCATATGTCCGGCCGAACTCTAGTCGGCAAGGCGTTTCGCCAAGGATTTTATTGGCCTACCGCCCTCCAGGATGCTTGCGAAGTTGGTAAGGGCGTCTGGCTTGTCGGTTCTTCGCGAGCAAACCCACCGACCAGTAGTGCAGAAATTGGATATCTGAGTCCGTTCGCGGGCACACAGGGGCTTCACCCACCTCTTTGTCGCCATCGATAAATTTACAAAGTGGGTCGAGGCGAGGCGGTCTTGCCGCGCCATCACGCGGCTACCGCCGTCAAGTTTATCGTGGGATCTTCACCGCTTGGTCGCCAATCGCATCATCACCGACAACGGAACCCAATTCACCGGTCGCCCTTCCTAGAGTTACGTGATGAAATGGGCACCAAAGTATGTTTTGCTTGGTGGCCCATCCCGCCGAGCAACGGCAAGCAGAAGCCAGCAGCGCTACGGTGTTGAAGGGCCTCAAGACAAGGGCGTTTGATCGGCTTCATAAAAGGGCACGCGTGGACGGAAGAGCTCGGCGGTGCTATGGTCGCTCCGTACCACACCCGAGATGGGCAACAGGCGAGGCGCCTTTCTTCTGGTATCTGAGCGTAGGTGCTCCCCCTCCGGTATCGCTTCGGTTCCCATAGCGTCTCGGTGTTCAACGAAGAAGACCAAGAGGATCTTCGTGAGAAGATGTCAACCTTTTGGAGGAGGTGGGGATCGTCTTTCTCCGCGCCGCCCTTCT
>JAYEVE010000158.1:0-73797 GCA_036346375.1 Guadua angustifolia
GAAGCACACGCGAAGGTCGCAGAGGTGCAGGCGCAGCACGCGAGGTCGCAGAGGTACAGGTGGCACGCGAGATCGCAGGTGCAGGAGGCGCAGCACGCGAATGACGCAGGTGCAGCGAGTTGAGATGCGTAGAGGTCTACGCAGACGGACGTACAGTGCAGGCGCAGCACGTGAGATCGCAGAGATGCAGGTGGCACGCGAGATCGGTGCAGGCGGCGCAGCACAAGCCGTCGGGATTTTGTGATGCTACAGTAATCCACGAAGGACTGTAGACGTAACCGAATCGGCTTTGTTTTTGGACCGGATGGACTCCTTGTCCGAGTCACTTGGCCGGTCGAAGTCGTGTCCGAGTCGCTTGGCCGGATGGAGTCGTGTCCGTGTCGAACGACGAGCGCACGCGCGAAAGATAAAAGGAGCAGCCGTGCGGAGAGAACGTATCGGCGAGCCGCACGGACAGAACAGAAGATAGAGCGAGGCGTAAGAAGCCGTGGTGCTTCCATGTGGCTGTGCGCAATAGAAAGAAAGAAAGGAAGATGCATCTGGTCTGCTAGCTACGCAAGTAAAGAAGGACTGAACAGCGAGAAAAAGAGGACACAAGGTGTCGAGGTAACAGTGTGCATGCAATTTAGGAATTAGTAAAGGTAATTAAGGTTTGTACGGAATTCATGTATTGACTTTGTTTGAGTTAATCAATGAATATGAGTTCATGTTCTAGCATGCTGGTTTGATCTAGTTTCTCTTCCATATTATTAGATCAATTATTCTAGATTGATTTGTTCAGTTTAGTCACTATTTTATTAATTTCCAGAATTAATAAAATCACAAAAAAAATAGTTTTAGGTGTTAGTTTGCACCAATTCACCCCCCTCTTGGTGCGCCTCGATGCTACAGTCTACAATGTCTCAAGAAAGGTTAAATGGTCTAGCAACTTTATCTATTGAGAAGAAGTTATTAGATGACATTAATGTTGAGGCCATAATTGATGATTTTGCATCTAAAAATGTTAGAAGATATTTCCTAAGATGATCTCTATAAATATTTGGGGTAAATAATCTCACTTTTGTACTTCCATTTATTTATCGATAACAATTTCTATAATACACTGAATATTATCTTTTTAATTAATACATGGTAGTATAAAAATATTTTGATGCTTATGTTAGAGAGATCTCCGTCTATAATTTTATCCTGGATCCTCAAAAACACAGGACCGGCCCTGGCCCCATAGCAGCATCCTGGTGGTCTTCGTTTCAGCTATGAGGTTTAGCTGACGACGCTTTCTGATCCAGACTCTTCTTGTATGCTTTCTCAACGTGTTGCCATCATATATCCAGTATACTAGTTTCATTTCAAGTTATATACGTACATTACACGGATGGATCCGCGCGGAAATTAAGCTGAATCGTTACCCCTGTACCCTACCCCGCGGACGTACGACGATGTCGCTTCGAAACTGAATGTTGCAACGCGCCGAGGACCAGGAGTGCACCCAGAAAGAAAGCGAATTCTATGACTAATACATTTCTTAGAATGGTTCTTCTCACTACAGGAATCCGCATTATTTTCGTCGGCCAAAAGCCGACGAAAATACCCGAAAAACCGACGAAAATATCGGCTTTTGGCCGACGGAAGAAAAACGACGAAAATACAATGATTTATCTTGCCACTTACGAAACATTACAGGAAGTAGCCTCTCCATAATAATATGGTAGTCATGGCTCTTCAGACCATTTATCTTGCCACTTACGATGTTCACCGCCCTTTAGGTTTGACGCGTAACCATCGGAAATTTAAGATTCTTGAGCCACGCAAGCACCTCCTTTTTTCGAAGGCTTTAGACAAAGATGGAGCACGTGGCTTACTCATACGTCCACTTGATTGGTTCGACCTCAAGGGTAGGCGGTCACATATGTCAGCCATATCTCTACGAGCTTTCATATTATCTTTTGTTTTGTCCTTGAAGTCAAAAACGGTGCTGATGATACTTTCAGCAACATTCCGTTCTTGATGCATCACGTCGATATTGTGCCATAAGATTAGACATTTAACATAAGGAAGACTCCAGATGGAAGATATGTGAGTCCAATTATGTTCCTCTTTGAACCCTTTGTAACCATTCTCTGTGGCTTCTAACCGATCATGCCAAGCAACAATCTCTGATCCGGTCAAACGCTTCGGTGGACCTTTACTAATGGTCGTATCTTTACGAAATGCATTTCGTTGGGTCCTAAATAGGTGATTGGATGGTGTGAAGCGTCGATGACAATCGAAGAAGCAGAATTTACCTCCGTTCTTCAGGCGAAATGCATCAGTGTCATCCATGCATATTGGACAACATAACCTACCATGCGTGCTCCATCCCGAGAACATGCCATATGCAGGAAAATCATGGATAGACCAAAGGAATGCTGCACGCATGTTGAAATACTCCTTTCTACTATTGTCATATGTCCTGACACCGATCCACAGTTCTTTTAGCTCATCGATCAACGGCTGCATAAACATGTCTAAGTGCTTTCCAGGATGATCAGGCCCTGGTATGATAATAGTCAGGAACACATATTGATCTTTCATGCACAAAGAGGGTGGAAGATTGTATGGAATTGCAAAAATGGGCCAACATGAATATGTCGCGCATTTGTGTTGAAAGGGTGAAACCATCGGTCGCCAATCCAATACGTACATTCCGAGGATCGCTAGCAAAATCTTGGTCATACCGATCCAAAGGCCTTCCAAGCCTCACCGCCGATGGATGGCCCATGTGCCCCTCATTTGTACGGATGCCTTCCTTGTGCCACCTCATATGCTTCGCAATCGTCTTAGAGAGGTACAACCGTTGGAGCCGTGCTGTGAGAGGCAGATATCGCAGCTGCTTCAGGGGAACGCTTGTTTTCTGCATAATCCCATCTTTGTTGACTACTTCTGCATATCTAGATTTCTTGCAGCATGGACAACGATCCAACTTCTCGTGCTCCTTCCAGAACAAAATACAATTGTTCACACACACATCAATCTTCTGATATGGCATCCCTAGGCCGGCTAGCAGTTTCTTTGAGTAATAGAAATCTTTCGGCAACTTGTGAGGTTTTGGTAAAATGTCAGATATCAAATCAACTAGATCATTGAAACAGTCCACGAGAAGTTGTACTTCGACCTTATAGCCATCAATCGTGTCACAGTCGCAAGCTGTGTCACGCTCGTGGACTCATGCAAAGGATCTTCAGAAGCTTTCAGAAGACTAAAGAATCTATCTACCTCTGGTCCGGGCACATCCTCAAACTGCTGAACAAAATCATGCATCATATCATCCAATGCATCAATAGGATCATCAGCTAGCTCACACTCGTTCGGATTGGATGTTTCCCTAGAACGTGGCTCACCATGCTCATACCAGGTTAGATAATCTGGCATGAAACCCCATTTGCAAAGGTGACGCTCCATATCTGTTTTGTACTGCCAATTAAAATTCTGACACCTACGACAAGGACACTTCCCCAACCCACCAGAAGGAGAGGAAGAGAAAACAGAATCCACAAAAGCCTGTGTGTTCACCATCCACTCTTGTGTGTGCATCCCGGTGTTTTTCCATCCATCGTACATCCATCTTCGGTCGTCTGCCATTTTTGATGCTGCTAACACTGCATGGATGATGGTGCAATTTTTATAAATATCATTAAAATGTCAGAGCATACTAAGGTAAAATCTCCCTGAATAACATAACTGAACTTAATATTAACTGTACTGCTTGTTTTGCTAACTGTTCCTCCATATTACACACTCCAGTCACAAAAGAGTGTCACAAAAGAGTGCCATTGACAGCATTTTCTCATTATGTCTATTTTGGATGAAATGAATGCAATGATATAGCACCAACAATTTTTTTTCCTCTGTGAAATTCGAAGGAAGATTGCCTCTATTCTGAACTATGACAATCAAAGTGTGCAGTAACAATCCAAAATTAGGGCTAAAATAATTCAACTCGTGAAATCAAGAAAAGGCTGTCTCTTCTCCCTACTGGACAAAATGCTAATACAAAATGCAATTTGTTCTAATAGATATACCAACAAAGGTATATAAGCAAAGATGCATATCCTGGGGTATATAAACAAAGAGCAGCACACAACTAATAGGAGAAGGAAACAAACAAATTAAACGCGCCTGGGGTATATCATGTTAACTATATCAAGAGCTGATACTGTAGTAACTTGGTTATTTTCAAAAGAACAAGGGATGACAATAACATCAACTTTTAAATCTTTTTTCAGAAGAATTTCAATGGTTTCCAAGTGATCTTTTCAATAGAATCCACAATCAACAAGTTCTAACAAATCCATATGCTCTGTATATCATCATATCTGTTTTCTCCTTACCACGATTTTGTAATCAACAATTTTCAATACTTGACAGCTACTTGAAACCTAATCAATTGAGAAGTTTTGACACACACACACACACACACACACACACACTTAATCAAAGCATATGGAGCATACACTAGTCATCCGGCAATAACAAAACAACATGGAATCACAGCTCAGCTGACAGGAACATGATAATAAGCTAGCTGACAGGAGAAGGAATTAACAGAGACAAGCTACAAGATAATTCAACAATGGCAGCTAACAAGTATAGTTCTACTTAGAGCTAGCAAAGATTTCCAGCAATAATGATAGCTGACAATGATGCAAAACAGTAAGCAATAGATCCAAATATATATTAACATTCAACAGAACCGATTCTAACAGAATCCACAGTCAACAAGTTCTAACAAATCCATATGCTCTGTTATTTTCACAATCAACAAGTTCTAACAAATCCATATTCTAACAAATCCACAATCAACAAGTTCTAACAAGTGCAGCTCATTACTTATAAGGGAATGCAAACGATAAACAGGACCGATTCTATCTGTACCTTGGAGAAAAAGTGACGGTGAGGCCTGGGGCGGCGGCGGCGGCGCGGCAGGGGCGGCGGCGGCGGCGGCGTGGCGGCGGCGGCGCGCTGGGCGGCGGCTGAGCGGCGTGGCGGCGGCGCATTGGCGGGCGGGCGGCGCGGCGGCGCGCAGGGCAGGCGCTGGGGCGGCGACGGCGTATGAGCGAAGCGCTGCGAGAAATGAGCGAGGGTTTTTTCGGCTGTTCATGGGTCAATTAGGTCTTCATTATTTTCGTCGGCCATATAAGGCGAAATTATGAAGATATTTCCGACGACTAAATATAAGTTTAACTAAATTATGCATATATTTTCGACGGTATTTTTTTACCGATTTAAAATATATAGATATTTTCGACGGTATTTCTTTACCGGCAAAATATATAGATATTTTCGACGGCATTAATTTGCCGATGAATTTATATAATTATTTTCGATAAACTTAATTTAGGCCGATTTAAAATATGAATGGCCGACGAATCAACCACGTTTTCCTGTAGTGTCTCTCGTAAATTCATTTATAATATCATCTTTAATCTAAAAAATTCTCAAAAAAATACGTACATTACACGGATGGATCCGCGCGGAAATTAAGCTGAGTCGTTGCCCCTGTACCCTACTGTTGCTTCGAAACTGACTGTTGCAACTCACGGAAAAAGTCTTCATGATTACTAAAGTTTTGTTTGTTTAGGCTTTTTTATCGACTTAAAAACAAAAAAACTAAAGCCTAACAAACGAGTGGTTTTTATCTGAGCTTTTCAAAAGCCATATGCCTCCATATAAATAAAAACTAAAAGCCACGAAAGAGAGGTATTTTTAGCTTATTAATAGCTGGTTTTAGACTAATAATACTAAAGTTAGATAAAATTACCCACCTCTATCATATATAAAAGCTATTAGCTTTTAAGTTGTTTAAGTCAAAAAGCTGACTTTAAGCTATAAGTCAAAAAACCTAAACCTAAACAAACATGGTCTAATTGTTGCTGCTGCATCATATCAAGATTACAATGCTACCTACGCACTGCGTCGTCAAGGTTTTCAGTCAAAACTCCAAGGAACTGCTTTACAGGCCATGGCTGGTAGCTCCGGGCCACAATTAGGGGTGGATATCGAGTTTAACGAGTTATTATCGAGTTTCTTTCGAAATTGACATAGTTTGATGTAAAATCATTTTATATACCATTTAAGTGGTGACATCAAATTCGAGCTAACGAGCCATTATCGAGTCGAACCTCATTAACTTTTTTCACTCGAAATTGTCTTATTTCAATTTTAAACCAATCAGCTACAATATTTGAAGAAATTTTGATTCGAGCTCTAATGAGTTTTTTTTCGAACCCTAGCCACAATCTTTCCCACAGCCCATTGCGAAAGGGCCTTGTTGATCGCCCAAAGCTGCAAGGTTACCGGCAAACAATCTGACCAAAATACCTAAACACGACATAAGATCCTCTCTGAATCGTGTTTGATATCAACCTAAAGTGTGTTAGGCATTCCGGACGCCTTCCATTGCCTTTGCCTATCCTGACATGACATGGAGAGACAAAGCTCCAAACATGGTGGAAATACAAACGAACCCTAGCGCTCTGAGTGATGCATGCTTGTCTTGAGAGTCCTCTGCTTTGCAGCCCTCTTGTAGTGGCACACCTCTGAAGTACAGTAAATTAACTTGGGCAGTTGGCTCTTGCCAGAGGGTTAGGTACGATTCGTACGCAGTAACCAACCATCCCCAAGTCTGCAAATGCATTGAGCGTGTAAGATTTATTCCAGTACGATATTTGCTCGGACAGGTTCTTTCATGAGTACTTGATTAGGTAAAGAAGATGGGGAGCAATTGTAATATCCCAAAATATGCACAGTAATATTTTATTACTTATTTCTAATTTTCTGAGTTTTTTCTGAATTTTTTGGCATTTATAAACTGTTTTCCTATTTTTATATTTACAAAGTGATTACTGTAGCAAAATTAAAAATATTTTTTTAAAAAAATTTTACAGTAAGCTAGAAATGTCTCAAAGTATTTTTGACAATTTTTTCATAATCTTTTAACCTTATTTTCTATTTTCTAAAAGCCTTTTTAATTCTCAGCAATTAATTAATTAAACAAATGGAGAAGGTTCCACTGCCAGCACAGTGTCGTCCCCAACCTCCAACCAACTACAGAAAATGAACCGACCTCTCTCTCCCTCCATTGCTAGCTTTTGGAAGCTTCAAAGCCCATATTTCCTTCACTGATTTTTATTAAAACATCTACTGAAACATTTTAAGACTATCTGCATCAGAAAAGTTGTTGCCTCGTTGTATTTAGAATGTTTTGATATTCAATTACAAAATCTATAACTGGTTATGTCTTGTAAATATCATTGCAGAAATATCTAAAGAGAAAAAATTTTTCGAAAAATAGATACTAATCATAGAAGTTTTACCAAGAGAAGTAGACATACTTTTAGCTCTAATAAGCAAACTCAACACTATTCAGTAATTGGATTAATTCAAGATAAGCAAATAGTAAGGATAATTTTGGTAATTAATACATTGATAAGATATAATACCACAAATATCAATAAGTATACATTAAAAAAACAGCATTAATTATTTGATAGATCAAGACAAGACCGTCTTAGGGTTTTTCCATATCTGTCATCATCTGTGCCATAACTTTTGCAATAGAGGCTTTTTGGTTCTCTCCGAAGTTCCACAGGTCCAGCATAGTGCCTATTTGTTTGAACCAAGAACTAGTTCACTTCCAGTCATATCTCTTAATCCCTACAAGAGCAATCATACTGTTGTGAAAAGGATGTCATAGTATATTATCAGTAACCATGTCGAATTAAATACTAGAAACCTTTACATTACCTCTATAAACTCAGTTTTGGTTTCTTCTAACTCTGCATTCGCCTGATGCTCCTTAATGATAAGTGCCTTATTAAGAGATCTAATATCATGCGATTTAGAATCTATATCTGTGAGACCCCGTTCGGATGAACAGGAACCTCCATGTGATTACTGTGCTATTCCCTGGATCAGTAGCTAGCACTCACATGTTTACAACAATTGGAAAATCACAACCATACAATACATTAATTAAGCGGAAACGATTATACAAATAGATATTACAACTCAGAGAAATAAAGCAGCAAAAGAAGCGATATCCTACAGTTTGCCCATCCAATCCCGCAGGCAACTGACCAGGCATAACTTCAGATAGAATACGACGAAGAAAAATCCCGCAACTTACGATGGACAACTCCAAAGCTGCGCTAACTCAACCGCCTACAATATAATTAGGCAAGGGTGAGTATTTTACATACTCAGCAAGACTTGAGCAAAACCTATCATATATGCAGGCCGTTTCAAAGGAGGCTTCTACAGTTAATTTGCTTAAAGCGAAATTTCATTTGTAAATCCGATTATTTGCAAACGAAATTTGTAAGAGCATTTAATTCATTGATAACAAATAAGTAAAGCATAATAACACTCACAGTCCTCCATGACGTGAGCGATTTAATCATTCACATTCCGAAATTCCATCAATGTCGGCCCTTTGACATAAATCACATTTTGCAAAACAAATGATACCAACCCATTTGACAAATAATAAAACATCTAGCATTGGAATGAAATCACCAAGTGCTCATGACATGGAAGCCGCTAATCGATTAGATTTAAACTCTGCAGAGGTGTACAACTTTACCCGAAGGAATGATCAACTTTGCCCGACACACTTCCTTAGGTGTGACGTCAAGAAGACCATACATAGTCATTATATTATCTAGACGTGGCTTTGGTCCAGCCGGACGTTAACCCCCGCCAGAGAACTAGAAACACACACCCAAGCCGTGGGCCCACATTCACACACCCAACACAACGTTTCTAAACACGGCAGTATGCATAATTGCATTAGCAAGTAGACTGACCGAATACCCCGTCAGGTAGTCCCGACCGGAAAACACGTGCAAAGCTCCCGCCTACCAATGAACAAAGCCATGTCTAAATATATAACAAGCTATGGCTAACCCATCCTCACCCTTGTGGTTTTAACGAAAATCTCGGATCAATAGCGCCCCATTGCTTGGTCCTTAATCCGACACAGGCGATACTCCACCCTACACTACGTGCAATTCCTTTCGCACAACCGCTATTGCCAATAATCGCCCGCATCAAAGCATAGTTTCATTTTGGGTTTTTAATCAAAATTACCCACAACCAACAGTGCCATTTTCAATGTTTTCAGGAAACAACTATTGATTTGATCATCAGCTATTTTGATTCTAAAGCATGGCTAAGCAGGAATAAAATAAACGCATATACCCATGATGACATTAAGTAATGCCTAACCTTAATCTATGGCTATCAAGGTTCATGTGTCATAATTATCAAAGGAGATTCACAAGACAACAGGTATAAATACCAATCCACAAAATAGCAATTTACATAAAGTAATCGCATGCATAAAACAATTTGATGCACAAAAGGAATATAAAATATTGGGAGCAATATGGTCAAAGGAAGCTTGCCTTGCTTAATTATTGCATACGGTGAAGACGAGGATTGGGGTTGACGAAGATGACGATGAAATAGCAACGCCAGGTTCTACACGTCGATCAACGGAAAATAAAGTAAGAACACTAACTTCAATAAGAGCGGAAGGAAATAGATAGCAAAACAAATAAACTCTGCACGAGAAACAGGGATTGCTCTTTATGAATTTATTAATCTTATTTTACGAATTCAAGACGCAAGGATTGGTTAGATTAATAGAATTAAGCATTAGTTGCAAGGTTTCATTGATTTACTATTCATGATATGAGTTTTGACAATCTTATTACTTATGAGTTTTGCTCTATTAGGATTTGTATGCAAGACATGATGGAATATGGTTATTTCTTCATAATACGATGATTTATACTTTGTATAACAATTCTAAGCTAATTTCATAAATTTTAGGCTTTGGCTGATACATTATATTCATTATTGAAAAGGCTTAAGTGGCATTGCAAATTGACGTTAATCGGAATCGGCCAAAAACATGAATCAAAAGGTTAACACTTAAGGGTTTTGATCTAATGAGATTAATATGCAAACCTTAAAGGAATATGATTCTTTTTATAGAACATAGTAGTATAAACTTTGTACAGTGTTACTAAACTAATTTTACTGATTTTAGTATTTGGATGAGTTATTTTATCTACTGCTGAAATAGCATAAATGACCACATTTGAAACCTTAAATCGGCCAAGTTTCGTTTTGAGTTTCTAACTACACCACACATGATCTTTGATTCATTTTTCAGGCATCAACATAATACCATCCTAGAAATGTTTTTAAGTTGGTTTGGCATTACTTTAGCTCTAATTGCAATAGATTATCGAATTACCTATTGTTATAGTTTACATTTCCTTTCATCAATAGAAAGCAAACTGAGTTTGATTCTAAGTATTCATGCATACATGGGTTCTTCTGTTTCCAGGAACCTATTCAAAGTGTTATTACTATTTTATGAGCTATTATGCACTTACTCTTATCAATGGTCATTTTAAGGGCTTACTAATGTTTGCAAGATAGGTAACTTAAGCACAGATCAAAAGCTACATGTTCTTGCATGACTGAGCTTCTCATAATTCCAGGGGCACATACTCATTATTCTATGACTTATAAGTTATATTCTTCATGAGAGCAATATTGTCCATACTAGTGTGTTCATCCCATTTTAGTTTAAATGAGTGGTCTGTGATTCAAGAATTGAATACTTTAGTATATTTGAATCCATCCTGATCTTAGCATCATATAAAATTCATTTTATTGTTTCATGACTTACTGACCACAGGTTTAATATGAAGAGCGTGTTAGGGTTGTAAATCAAAGTTTAATCCAACTAATTGTTTTGCAGTTCAAACTTTTAATATTTTTGCATATCCATAATCTTCCTGATATTAGATAAATATACAAATTTATTTCACTGGTTTGTGATTACAAATGCACAAGTTATTAATAACTGAATGTATTTCGGCCAGGAATTTGAATGCAAATCAAGAATGCGCTTTACTAACAGAGGAAACGCCTTCTGGCCTGCTCTTCTTCAACCACAGACGCCTGGTCCTTGACACCCTTGCGCAGAAACAGGAAGAACAGAGGGGCTTCTAGGGTTGAACGGCGAAGGCACTCCGACGAAGATCCGGCGAAAGCGACGGCACCAGGATGATCAGCACGGCAAGGAGTATCCAGCACTGCAGTCAGTTCGACCGGGGAGCCACCAGGGAGGTGCGCCCACGAGGAGAGGCGGCGGCCATGGCGGTGACCAAACAAAAAGATGAACCGAAGCATTAGGGTTTGAATCGGTGGTATTGTGAGTATCAGGAGGTGCTAGAGGTTCCAATTTACCAATCAATTGAAGCGAGACGGCTCAGAGAAGCCGCCACCGGTGACCGACCATGAGGAAGAAGGGTGTGCGTGGCGACGGCTGATCGGCGAGAAAGAACTGAAATTAAGGAGCTAGATGGGCTCAGTGATACTCAGAGACGCTACCGTTGCGAGGAATTGAAGAATGGCCTACCGGTTTGCTTGATCTTCAACCTCACCCCATTTCTTGCTTGCACTGCAATGAAGGGAAAGAAGCTTCAGTCTTCCAGTGAAGACAAGAAGAAGCCACGGCTGAGCTGTTGGTTCAGAGAATGGGCAAATGGCTGAGCTCTACTCTTGTTCTACTGAAGAAACTGGCAGGTAATCGCTTGAGCTCCAGGAGGCTTCGGCACAGGGAAGGAAATGGCGACTGGGGAATGAAGTTCTGGCGTGAGGAGGAAGGAGAAGTAGTGGAGCACTACCACGGTGGATTTTCCAAAGTGCATTGTATTTGGTTAAGGGCTGGCGTGAGGGATCCGGGGCCACTGGCAGGGACCGAAGGAATGAATGCTGCAGCTACAGTGGTGACTAGATAAATGCTGTCACTCTTTGTACATGCATCCGATTCTTTTGACCACAAGTTCAATTAGTTTAAAAGTAGTCTTATCTCTTTCGAAATTTTCTAGAAATTTTTATATAGATAGATTAAGGTATGTAGTTTCCATTTTCTTTGAGTTCGCTCAATTCGCTTCTTTGGTTTTCATACAATAATTCTTTAAAGTTAACTAGAATTCAAAAGGATTTTGAATTTTTCCTTGAGAGCAATTGGAGTCTATTATTTTTCAAATTTTGTTTTTCAAATGGATTTGAGCTAAGAATATTTCTGTAAAATTTTCAGGTCAAAATATGGTTCCATTATTTTATAAAAATTCTGACATTGCAATTTCCTATTTTTGAGTCTATGTTTTTAAATTTGGAAAAGTCCTAAATTACATTATTATTTTATGATATTTTAACCAAAGGTAGAAATTGCATTGAGGGTTTCATGATAAAATTTTCAGCTTCATTTGAGTCTTACATATATTCCATAAATTCTGACAATATATTATTTCGATTTGAAAGTTATCTTTTCATTTTGTCTCTTCATTTCTTTATGCGTAAAATTTCAATTTCCAGCTAAAATGATTTAATTGAATGATCAGAGTTCTCATGGCAATTTTCTAAATTTTTGCTTTTTATATTTTTGCCTTTTTACCATTATCCATTCATTAATCCTCTTTATTTGATTTCTCATGCAATGCAAAACTCCAAAGGAAATCCAAATAAAACCAATAGCGTCAAGAAACTCAGAAATATATATTTTCAAATTCAAAATATATATTTTTACTTTACTAGAATTTTGAGGATGTTACAATATCTTTGAGTTTTTGTTTCATCTCATAAATCTTTTCTGTTAACTCAAACTTTCCCTTCAATTGTTCTATCTCCACCATAAGTTTTTTTTAGCATCCAACAGTTTTTCCATATCATTTATTTTGTTTGTAGATTCCATTTTATATATATGTGCAATTTGCAGTTATTGAGACATATAATGTATATGATGAATCACGATAAAAGCTAAACATTTAGATGTTTTTGAAATATAATGCGCACAATTCAATTATTGCAAAAACTACATAATTGAATAGATAAAGCAAATTCATAATTATTATGTCGACTTGATAATAAATTATGTCTACTTAATAAATTAATCAGTAATTGTATGATATAGTACTCTTAGATGTTGGTGAAAGCATCTAGGCCCCATGTGGTTTAGGTTTTGGTAATTAATGACAATGAAGGTTAAAAGACTAATGTTGTTTGTGAGTTGAAAACAGGAAAATGTATGCTTCAGAAGATGTCGGATGATCTCAGTTGCAAAAAGGTGAAGTATGCATCAAGAAAGCAAAAGAAACAAAGGTATAAAGGTTTAGAAGTATTTTTCCTGGTTTTACCGATCTTAGAAGATTGAAGCAAAGATCGGATTTTTAGTTTTAGTGCCGTACTATTAAGAGGGGTTTTTGTCGTTGTGTTTAAGGTTGAAAATAGAGTGTCAAGGCTCAAAACCATATTAATTAGGCACTTGCACAAATTTCATTAAGAAAAATCCTCAAAAGTCTGTGATCGCTTGTTTTAGCTTGGCCTCGACCAAGACGCTAGTCAGTGCAACGGCCGTCTTGCGGTGCAACCGCTTTTCTTCGGCTGCTTTTTTCCAGAGAGGCAGACTTGGGTGCCCTTCGCGCGTTGCTCTGGCGGTGTGACCGAGTAGAGACCGGTCCGACCGGGGCGGTGTGACCGGATAGAGGCCGGTCCGACCGGGGCGGTGTGACCGGGTAGAGGCCGGTCCGACCGGGTGTGTTTCAGTGTGACGATCAGTGCTATTTTTCCAGTTGCGGCGTTTGCGGCCGGCGTGAGGGCGGTGCGACCGGCCCGGGTCTGGTCGGACCGGCTGGGCGGTACAACCGGCCTCCGTGCGGTGCGTTATTTCTAGAGAAGCGCGATTTGGTCTTCTTTGATTGAGCGGTGCGACCGAGGTGGAGCGGTCCGACCGAACCACCGGTCCAACCGAATCAAGAGCGGCGTGTTTTTCCGTAAGAGGGTAAAACTAGGGTTTGCTCGAGCGGTTGGACGGTTGTTGAGCTGTCGCACCGCCATTGTCCAACGGTCACTATTTGCGCATTAAATGCACTGTTCCGACCGTTGGACCGTGAGGGGCGGTCGGACCGGCCGGGTCGGTTGGACCGGCTGCCCTACCAAAAATCAAGAAAAATTCCAAACGGCTAGTTTTGGTTGGTGGAGGCTATAAATACCCCTTGCTGCAGTGTGAGGGGTTCTTCTTGACCACATTGAATACACTTGAGTTATTGCAAGTCCTCCAAACACCTTGAGCACTAGTTTCACACATTTGAGAGGTGTAGAAGCAAAATTGAGTGAGCATTCATTGTTTGAGCCTTAGACACTCAAGTTCAACCTCAAGCAAGCGTCGAAGCTTATTACTCTTGGAGGTTGCCGCCTCCTAGATGGCTTGAGGCGATCGATTGGTGATCTTCTCAAAGAAGGTTGTGAGAAGGCCCAATCGTTAGAAGGCACGAACTCGCCTACCCGGAGCGGGAAGAGCTATCAATAGTGATCGGGAAGGCTCAAGCGAGTGGAGCCGGCTTGAAGTGGTTCAAGTCACCTCAACGTGAAGTAGGGGAGACCGGCAAGTCTCCGAGACCACGGGATAAAAATTCACGAGTTCATCTTTGTGTGGTTTATGCTTGTTTCTACTATTGTTTCATTTCTAGCACTTGATCATTATTGAATTTGCTTCATTACTTGCACTTGCCTTATTATTAGTACTTGAAGTAGTTTAAGTATAAGAATTTCGGTGATCATTAAAATTGCTAGGCATTGATATTGCTAGAATCGTAAATTATGCTAAGGATTAACCAAAAGTGAAATTTAGCTTAAAAAATTATAAAACCTCCTATTCACCCCCCCTCTAGTCGGTATCCTTGATCCTACAAGTGGTATCAGAGCAAGGACTCTTATTTAGGGCTTTACCGCCTAAGAGTAAGGATGGCTAGTGATGGGGTGTCGATATGTAAAGCGCCATTTTTCGATGGTACTAATTATGCATATTGGAAAATTCGCATGACCGTGTATCTTAAAGCTATGAACCCCAACATATGGAGAATTGTAAATGAGGGCTATGTTGTGACCGGTGATCCCGCTTTAACTCCGGAACAAAATGAAAGATATGTTCATTTAAATGCTCAAGCTATGAATGCTATCTTTGGTGCATTAAATGCGGATGAATTCAATCGCATAAGCAATTTAGAAACCGCACATGAAATTTGGAATACATTATTGGAAATTCATGAAGGGACATCCACGGTTAAGGAAGCTAAATTGCATATGCTTAGAGTAAAGTATGAAAGTTTTATTATGTTGCCTCATGAGAATATAAATGAAATGTATTCTAGATTAAATAATATTGTTAATGAGCTCAAGGGTCTTGGTACGACCTTGAGTGATGTTGATATTGTCAGGAAAATGCTTAGGGCTCTTCCGGAGAAATATGAAACATTGGTTACCTTATTCCTCAACTCGCCGGAATTGCCAAGGATGACGCCAACCGGACTTCTCGACAATCTCATCACAAATGAGCTATACAAGAAAGACAAGGAAGAGTTGTTAGAACAAAGCTCAACGAAGAAGAAAAACATCGCCTTCAAGGCAAAGGCGGAGTCAAGTGATGAGGACTCCGAAGATGAGGACACCGAGGAGGAAATGGCACTCCTCGTGAGAAGGATGAAGAAATTTATGAGAAGGCGATCGAGCTTTAGCGGTCCGCAAAGGTACAAGAAAGGGCAATCTTCTAGCACCAACCGATATGCGAATATCCGGTGCTATGAATGTGATGAGAAGGGGCACATCGCCTCACATTGCCCGAAGAAGAAGAATGATGACAAGGATAGATCACCCAAGAAGAAGAAATTCTATCAAGGGAAGAAGAAGCTCTTCAAGAAATTCCAAAAGGATGGCAAGGGTGAAGCTCATATAGGAGAGTGGGATTCCGAAGAAGAGTATTCGGATTCCGACTCATCCGAAGAGGAGACTCCTTCGAAGAAGAAGAAGAAGGGTCTTGCCGGTGTCGCCATCAAGGAGGCTTCGTCGCCTTTCGTCACTCCTTTATGCCTTATGGCTAGAGGAGAAACCAAGGTAAATTCTAATGAAGATAATGAACCATCATATGATGAGTTAATGGACATGCTAGAAGAATTAAATGAATATCTTGGCAAAGAAAAATCAAAATTTAAGGTTTTAAAGAAAGAATTCCTAACTCTCAAAAATTCATATGATGAGCTAAAGGAGGATCATGAAATTCTACTTCTCAAGAATAATTCAAAATTAACAAATGATATTGGCATTGAATGTGATATTATAAATGACTTGCCTAGACTAGCATATACTTCATCTCATGTAGAAAAATCAAGCATATCTACTTCATGTTGTGATTTAGTTGATTTATCATGTTCTAGCGCTAGTTCATGTCATGGAAATTTAATTGTTGAGAATGATGAACTTAAGAAGCAAGTGAACAAATTAAGTCAAAGTTTAGATAGATGCTTTAAGGGTAAGGACACCTTAAATAAGATTTTAGGTAGTCAAAGATGCTCATATAATAAAGAAGGTTTAGGTTATATCCCTAAAAAGAACAAGAAAATAAATAACAAGGCTCCGCGTTTTGTTAAATCAAATGGTAAATTTTGCTATTAATGTCATGAAATAGGACATCTAGCGAATGATTGTAATATGAGTAAATCTTCTAAGGAAAATGTTCATGATTCATGTTATGTGCTTAAAAGAGATAGAAATGGTAAAATTTTTGCTAAGTTTGTTGGGACCCCAATAATTGGCCAAAGAAAGAAAGCCGTTTGGGTTCCCAAAACCTTGGTCACTAACCTCCAAGGACCCAAACAAATTTGGGTACCTAAAAAGGTTTGATTTTCTTTTGTAGGTGAACTACAAAACCGGTGGACGGCATTGGGTGTTGGATAGTGGATGCACCCAACACATGACCGGTGACCGGAAGATGTTCACCACCTTTGATTCGGGAAATGGACAAAATGACAAGATCACGTTTGGTGATAATAGCAAAGGAAAGGTATTGGGCTTAGGTAAAATTGCTATATCAAATGACCTTTCCATCTCAAATGTATCATTAGTTGAGACATTGAATTTCAATTTGCTATCCGTTACTCAAATTTGCGATCTTGATCTTATTTGTACTTTCTCTAAAAATGATGTTGTTATTACAAAAGAAAATGATAATTCGCTAGTGTTTAAAGGATTTAGATTTGGAAATTTATATTTAGTTGATTTCACTTCAAATGACTCATGTCTTCAAACTTGCTTAATGGCAAAAACGTCTTTAGGATGGTTATGGCATAGAAGACTAGCTCATGTTGGAATGATTCAACTCAAAAAGTTATTTAAAAATGATTTAGTTGTGGGCTTGAAAGATGTGAAGTTTGAGAAAAATCGACTTTGTAGTGCTTGTCAAGCCGGTAAACAAGTCGCTAGTTCTCATCCCTCAAAGAGTATCATGTCCACATCTAGACCATTAGAGCTCTTACATATGGATTTGTTTGGCCCGACAACCTATAAGAGCATTGGAGGAAATTCTTATTGTTTAGTCGTTGTTGATGATTATTCTAGATATACATGGGTTTTCTTTTTAGACGACAAATCCGAAACCTCAAGTATTTTCAAAAGATTTGCAAAAGGGCTCAAAACGAATTTGATTTTATAATAAAGAAAATTCATAGTGATAATGGTTCCGAGTTCAAAAATACAAGAATTGAAGATTATTGTGATGAAATCGGAATAAAGCACGAACTTTCCGCAACCTATACTCCGGAACAAAATGGAGTTGTGGAACGGAAAAATCGTACATTAATTGAAATGGCAAGAACAATGTTAGATGAGTATGGTACGCGTCGATAGTTTTTGGGCGGAAGCCATTAATACCGCTTGCCATGCTACAAATAGACTCTATTTGCATCGACTCTTGAAAAAGACCTCTTATGAGCTTCTTGTTGGAAGAAGGCCGAATATTTCTTACTTTCGAGTATTTGGTTGCAAATGCTACATCTTGAAAAAGGGTGTTCGGCTTTCCAAGTTTCAAAGTCGTTGTGATGAAGGGTTTTTGTTAGGATATTCTTCAAATAGCAAAGCTTATCGAGTTTTTAATAAAAACAAAGGATTTGTAGAGGAAACGTGTGATGTTGAATTTGATGAAACTAACGGCTCTCAAGAAGAGCAAGAAATTTTGGATGATGTAGGTGAGGAAGGCCTAAGAGAAGCAATGAAAAATATGACAATTGGAGATGTGAAGCCGGAAGTGGACAAGCAAGATCAACCTTCATCTACTCAAGTTGAACCTTCAACTTCCGCTACACCAAGTCAAATTCGAACAAATGATGAGGATGACAAGAATGACGAGCAACAAATTCAACCATTGCCTCAAAGGATTCATCACGGTCTCTCCAAGGATCACCCAATAGACCAAATATTGGGTGACGTGAGTAAGGGTGTTCAAACTCGATCCCGTGTTGCTTCTTTTTGTGAGCATTACTCATTTGTATCTTCATTTGAACCAACTCACGTAGATGAAGCATTAGTTGATCCGGATTGGGTAAATGCTATGCATGAAGAATTGAATAACTTTGCTCGTAATGATGCATGGACTTTAGTAGAGAGACCTAAAGAACATAATGTAATTGGCACAAAATGGGTCTTTCGAAATAAACAAGATGAGAATGGTATTGTAGTTAGAAATAAAGCTAGATTAGTGGCGCAAGGTTTCACTCAAGTTGAAGGATTAGATTTCGGTGAAACTTTTGCACCCGTGGCTAGATTAGAAGCTATTAGAATCTTGCTCGCATTTGCATCAAGTTTTGACATAAAACTATTTCAAATGGACGTAAAGAGTGCATTTTTAAATGGACAAATATCCGAATTGGTATTTGTAGAACAACCTCCCAGTTTGAAAATTCCAAATATCCTAATCATGTGTACAAACTCTCTAAGGCGCTATATGGACTCAAACAAGCTCCTAGAGCATGGTATGAGCGACTTAGAGATTTTTCTACTCTCAAAGGGTTTCAAAATTGGGAAGGTTGATACAACGCTCTTTACAAAAATAATTGATGATGAATTCTTTGTATGTCAAATATATGTTGATGATATCATTTTTGGTTCTACTAATGAAGATTTTTGCAAAGAATTTGGTGACATGATGTCTAGGGAGTTCGAAATGTCGATGATTGGGGAATTAAGCTTCTTCCTTGGACTTCAAATCAAGCAACTCAAGAATGGGACGTTCGTGAGTCAAACCAAGTACACGAAGGATCTTCTCAAAAGATTTGGCATGAAGGACGCAAAGCCGATCAAAACTCCAATGGCATCAAACGGGCATCTCGACTTAAATGAGGGAGGTAAACCGGTAGATTTAAAGCTTTATAGGTCTATGATTGGTAGTTTGCTTTACCTTACCGCATCTAGGCCCGATATTATGTTTAGTGTTTGCATGTGTGCTTGCTTTCAAGCTTCTCCCAAAGAATGTCATTTAGTTGCCGTAAAGAGAATTCTAAGATATTTAAAACATTCCTCAAACATAGGGTTATGGTATCCTAAAGGTGCAAAATTTGATTTAATTGGATATTCGGATTCGGATTATGCGGGTTGTAAAGTGGATAGAAAAAGCACCTCCGGGAGTTGTCAATTGCTAGGTAGATCCCTAGTTTCATGGTTCTCCAAGAAACAAAACTCCGTAGCTTTATCCACCGCCGAAGCCGAATACATATCCGCCGGTAGTTGTTGCGCTCAATTGTTATGGATGAGGCAAACTCTAATGGATTATGGAATAAATTTCAAAAAGGTGCCTCTCTTGTGTGATAATGAAAGCGCAGTTAAAATAGCCAATAATCCCGTCCAACACTCAAGAACCAAACATATAGATATTCGCCATCATTTCTTGAGAGATCATGTTGGCAAAGGAGATATTGAGATTAGTCATATTCGAACCGAAAATCAACTAGCGGATATACTCACCAAACCCTTAGATGAGGCTAGATTTTGCAAATTGAGAAATGAGCTAAATGTCATTGATATCTCTAATGTGGTATAAATGAAATTCTTTTGGTTGCAAATTGGATTTTATTTGGTTTTTCGTTCTTTCAAGTGAGTCCCACATTTAGGGGGAGTAATATGCAATTAATGTATAAATTACATGCCCTAAAAGTGAAAATTGAAGATTGTGCTATAAATATCTTAAAAGGATAAAAATAGACTTTATAAGTCAAAATTATTTGAAAATAGTTAATTTTACCCTTACAAAGTGCAAAGTTTATCAAAATCTTCATTTACAATCTATTAATACCTAAATCTTATCTTTTGAAACCTTAATCATATTATATCCTCTCTATGTTTATAATGAAACAAATCTTTCGTTTTTCAAAAGTTTGATACAAAATTCAAAACTCCGATCTATATCGATCTACTTAAAGCACATTTGAGTTTTGCCCATAGAACTAGAATGCCATATTTCTAGTCTCTTATGCGGTGTTTCGACTCGAACAAGGCAATCATCAAAACTTATCATCTTGCTTAGTCTCTTGAGTTAAGGTGCAAAACTAGTGTATTTGTTGAAAAACATATCAAAATTGCATCTAAAACTCAATCTTGGATTTTCTGGTTTTGATTGGTTGCCTTTTTTTTCCCTGTCTGATGCGGTGCAACCGAGTGGGAGCCGGCCGGTCGGACCGCTTGCCATGCGGTCACACCGCCCGTGCGGTTGGACCAGGAGCCGGCCGGTTGGACCGCATGCGCACTGTCTTGCTCCATTCGGTCAGACCGAAAGTGAAATAAAATGGCAGCACTTGTCTCTATCCGGTCCCACCGAATGGATTCCTTTTGCCTCTCTCTCTCTTCCATTATCACCCGTGCGCAGCCTCTGTTCTTTTCTTCATCCAGTCTTCTTCTTCTCAAAGGAGCTCTCTTCCTCCATTGCTCTCTCACCCAAAAGGAGCTCACTCTTGGATCTCCTCCTCAAGAGCAAATCACTTGTGTTCTTCATCCTCATCTTGATCCTCTCCCACAAGGTAACTCTCGTTCTTCATCTCACTCAAGATCTCGAAGTCATTCATGCCCTATTGTTTCATTTTCTCCATTCTAGGGTTTATGTAAAATGTGGTAAAATGTGACAAATCAAACCAACAAAAGTTACAAAAATGCGTTGTCTAATGTCTCTAGATACCATTTTGAGACTTTTATTGGTTCGATATACTCATTCCATCAAGATTTTGCGAAAATCACAAAAATGGGAAACCATGTTCGAGTGGATCGGTCACACCACTCCTCATGCGGTCACACCGGCCCTGGTGTGGTCTGACCGACCATGACAGTGATTGTTACGAAATTTTTGTTTCAATTTTGCCACAAGTTGCATACTAATCCTACTTTAGGGTATGTCCTCTTTGATTCTCATTCACTCCTTGAAATTCCTAGAAACCATGCGAAGACCGAAATCTCAAAAGAATCTTCCTCCACGCTGGCGGTGCTGTCCGAAATCAACAAGGGAGGTCGATATCGTTTGGGACATGCAATGATGATGATGATTCCCAAACAAGGCGTGCGAGATAAGGAAATCCGACAGAAGGTTCAAGAAGAGCTTGGCGAAATTTGCGCAGAGAAAAGAGAAAGAAGTTGCACAGAAGAGGAATCCGAAAATGAAAGTGAAGATGAAGAAGAAGAATCGAAGATATTGAAGAAAACTTTGATTTCCAATCATCCATGGATTTAAGGACAATCAAAGCCGAAAAATTTTTCTCTCTTCGTCTTGCAAATCGGTTTACATTTCCTCGCGGTGCTCTTGTGAACAATTTCGAACACTCTTTCAAGAAAAAGCATACCATGAGATCTATCTTAACAAAGACTTTCTTGATCAAAAATGGGTGGATGGACATATATCAAAACTATTCCACGGTTTGTGGGTGTGCTCGAACTCTTTCATGGTGCTAATCTTGAGAGCCGTGAACTTCAAGTGTGATTTCAATGAAATTATGATTAGACAATTTTATGCCACCGTTCATATATCGATGAGTATGACCAAATCCAATGGATAAGTGATCTGCTGTCTACACCATGTCCAAGGCGAGATTGAGCGATTTGGGGATCTATCACGTTGGTCACCCAAAATTCATGACGAGCCTCCATTTTCGCTTCGATCAGATTCGGGTTCTACGACCTAATGCTCAAGTCGAGGCACGGAAAATATCACATCTTCTTCCCACCGCTAGTCTCGTAAATAGAATTGTCCGAGTTACCGTTCATCCTAAGAGCGGTAATTTTGATGAAATTCGAGGCTATGCGTGGAATATCATGGACAAAATCCTGAAGAAAGAGCGGTTTGATGTTGTGGATTTCATTCTTCGTGAGATTAAGTCTTCTGCTGGGGATAGAGCTAAAAGTATCTATTTTGCCCCCTATATCATGATGCTTATAAAGAGGATTACTAGATTTCGTGGTGGGTGTGGAGGTGTCCACAAGCCATATAAACCACGAGAGGCTGGTGTCAACTTTCAAAGGGGTCAATCATCATCCCAACAAAGAAGAAGTTGATGAAGAAGAGCGATCCACAGAAGCAGCAGCCACATCTCTTCCCTGTGCTCATCCTTTTTCTCGCCCATACTTTGATAACTTTGATGTCCTTCAGAATGCCATGATGAGCAACTTTGCGCGTCTGGAAACTTCTATGATGGATAACTATGCTAGAATTGAGGCATCTCAGGCTCAAACTCGTCAGGTGGTTGATACAGTTAGAGAGCGGGTTGACGCCATTGACGCCAATCTCAACGACCTTCGCTCTTCTTTTAACGAGTACCGCCACTATGGTCGTCATTATGGATCTCGTCGTCATCATCCGCCTCCTCCACCTCCTTCGTCCTAGTGCTCTCTTGATCCAAGCTCCTTTTGGCACTTGATGACAAAGGGGGAGAAAAATAACGCAATTAAAGTCCTAAAAGTCCTTTAAAGCCTAATCTACCTATCTTATTGTAATGAATTTGTAATGTTCGTGACTTACGTGGTTATTTATGTTGTTTGCCTTTGTTGAACTCTATATTGTTTGCCTTTGTTTGTCTTTGTTGAACTCTATATTGTGAACTCGACCTTGTTGAACTCATTGGTTCCTTTGCATCTAAATATCATCCTTATGAGTTTCAAATTATGTTATGTTCATTCACTTGCATTTTATCGTCTCTATTGTCATATGAAATTCATATACAAATGTGCAAATTCTTATTGTTTATTCATAGCACATTTGTAGGGGGAGCTATGTTCTCATTTGGCAATATTTTGAACAAAACATTTTGTGTCCTCTAAAGACAAAATATTGCTAAATAAGAATCCTTGTGTGAGTAATTAATTTTTATTGGTCACTCACCCAAAATCTCAATTTACTTCAATTCATAATGATTGTCATCAATTACCAAAAAGGGGGAGATTGAAAGCATCTAGGCCCCATGTGGTTTAGGTTTTGGTAATTAATGACAATGAAGGTTAAAAGACTAATGTTGTTTGTGAGTTGAAAACAGGAAAATGTATGCTTTAGAAGATGTCGGATGATCTCAGTTCCAAAAAGGTGAAGTATGCATCAAGAAAGCAAAAGAAACAAAGGTATAAAGGTTTAGAAGTATTTTTCCTGGTTTTACCGATCTTAGAAGATTGAAGCAAAGATCGGATTTTTAGTTTTAGTGCCGTACTATTAAGAGGGGTTTTTGTCGTTGTGTTTAAGATTGAAAATAGAGTGTCAAGGCTCAAAACCATATTAATTAGGCACTTGCACAAATTTCATTAAGAAAAATCCTTAAAAGTCTGCACTGCTTGCCTTAGCCGGTCTGACCGCACGCTAGTCGGTGCAACCGGCCGTGCGGTGCAACCGCTTTTCTTTCGGCTTGTTTTTTCCAGAGAGGCAGACTTGGGTGCCCTTCGCGCGTTGCTCTGGCGGTGTGACCGAGTAGAGACCGGTCCGACCGGGGCGGTATGACCGGGTAGAGGCCGGTCCGACCGGGGCGGTGTGACCGGGTAGAGGCCACCGACCGGTGTGTTTGATGTGACGATCGGTGCTATTTTTCCGATTGCGGCGTTTGCGGCGGCGTGAAGCGGTGCGATCGCCGGGTCGATCGGACCGGTGGGCGGTGCAACCGGCCTCCGTGCGGTGCGTTATTTCTAGAGAAGCGCGATTTGGTCTTCTTTGATTGAGCGGTGCGACCGGAGGTGGAGCGGTCCGACCGAACCACCGGTCCAACCGACCGAAGAGCGGCGTGTTTTTTCCAGAAGAGGGTAAAACTAGGGTTTGCTCAAGCGGTTGGACCGGCTGTTGAGCGGTCGCACCGGCCATTGTCCAACGGTCACTATTTGCGCATTAAATGCACTGTTCCGACCGTTGGACCGTGAGGGGCGGTCGGACCGGCCGGGGTCCGGTTGGACCGGCCGTCTCGGCTGAAAATCAGTAAAAATTCCAAACGGCTAGTTTTGGTTGGTGGAGGCTATAAATACCCCCTTGCTGCAGTGTGAGGGGTTCTTCTTGACCACATTGAATACACTTGAGTTATTGCAAGTCCTCCAAACACCTTGAGCACTAGTTTCACACATTTGAGAGGTGTAGAAGCAAAATTGAGTGAGCATTCATTGTTTAAGCCTTAGACACTCAAGTTCAACCTCAAGCAAGCGTCGAAACTTATTACTCTTGGAGGTTGCCGCCTCCTAGACGGCTTGGAGGCGATCGGGATTGGTGATCTTCTCAAAGAAGGTTGTGAGAAGGCCCAATCGTTGTGAAGGCACGAAGCTCGCCTACCCGGAGCGGGGAAGAGCTATCAATAGTGATCGGGGAAGGCTCAAGCGAGTGGAGCTGGCTTGAAGTGGTTCAAGTCACCTCAACGTGGAGTAGGGGAGACCGGCAAGTCTTCGAGACCACGGGATAAAAATTCACGAGTTCATCTTTGTGTGGTTTGCGTTGTTTCTACTATTGTTTCATTTCTAGCACTTGATCATTATTGAATTTGCTTCATTACTTGCACTTGCCTTATTATTAGTACTTGAAGTAGTTTAAGTATAAGAATTTCGGTGATCATTAAAATTGCTAGGCATTGATATTGCTAGAATCGTAAATTGTGCTAAGGATTAGCCAAAAGTGAAATTTAGCTTAGAAAATTATAAAACCTCCTATTCACCCCCCTCTAGTCGGTATCCTTGATCCTACAGTTGGGCTGCTAAACTTTAGATTTTCATCCTCTTCGCCACAAAGTGTAGGGCTGCTAGAGACAATCTCTTACCTCTACTACACCATGGTCATGTAATCAAAATTGAACTAGACAATTAACTAAGTAAATAAGTCCTTAAGCTCTTACCTTCCTAAATTATGCATCATCAAAATCAGATTATAAATAGTATCTAAGTGTTCTTTTAGTATGTGGGTGTAGCAACAAATACAAAAAGGAAAACACTATAGACAACTATTTAAACAAGTCATATTATTAGAATTACATGTCACGTTCTTAGAATAATTGAATACTGAATATGATGATCAAGCTCAAAGATAGTGAAATAAAGGTAATACTTTCTAGCGGGGAAGGAGACCGATCGACGACACGAGGGAGGAGGCCGGCGGCACAGGGAAGGAGATCGGCGAGGGGGTGGTGGCCGACCGGGTGGGGAAGAAGATCTGGCACAGGGGAAAAGGCACTAGGGTTTGAAGAAAGTGAAACGCGTTGGGTATCTTGCGCGAGAAACCCATCCCCATACCAAACAATCCACTAGGTTTTATGGCCACGCACGCACACGCTTTCCCACTGATAAGCACACACATATATAAAGATGGACATTCACGATTTAAATTCTGGCGGAGGTACCACCAAATTATGGTTAAATTCTTGTACCTCTTAATACATATACTTTTAAAACCTATGATACCTCTTAGTACCAGCTCAATGTATTTTTTGCGAGTCATGGTTCTATTGAGAATCAATTGTCTGTGTCTACTATGCATGTATGTGCCGATACGCAAATACGGATCACATCGATGAGCACACGCATGTTACATGTCCGCACCCTTCGATGCCGGATGACTAGCTCGTCTGATCATTGAAGTAACATAAGTCCCAGTTGATTCGCACAGCTAGGCTTTTCGTAGTGCTCATTCTTCTCTTGGCACAAGCACCAACGAAATAGCTTGGCATAGCCACCCAGATGAAAAATATAAATCTCCAGACACTGAGATGCAGCCCAAGTTGATTCGCATGAGCGATCCCGACGCCTCTCAAGCCTAGCTAATACTACTGGATATGTTTTCTCAAGCGGCATTTTTCTTGGTGTAAACTAGCTCATGCATGCAATTGATCACTTCGTAGAATTTTTTGTACGTATGTAGTGTCGGAGCAAGCATTCCTCGTGTGATCGATATATGAACTGTACTGCCTGGGAACTCTGAGCTCTTGGGTTCTCTTATAACTTTGTAAGCACACATTCTCCACTGAATATCTAATACTATTTGATCGACTTGGCTCTTCCTAAATAAAGGTGTACTATATGATCCCATGCAATAAGCAACCACAACCACCGGACGCCGGCAAGCTAGGCTAGCTAGCTGCATCAAGTTCATTTATAGCTGGCATTCAAACTGAAGATTTCCCATGCAGACAATCAATTGATTTTTTTTCCGCACCAAGGTATCCCTCTGGTCACAAATAGTTATTATTTTGAATATCGATATGGTCTCTAAAACTCAACTTTGACCACTAATTTGTAGTGTAATACATTTTAAAAATCCATTAAAATTATAATATTATAAAAAGTATGTTTTGAGACGAATCCATACATATGATTTTTATGCATCTAATCTAAATATTTAAAGAGATATCGATATGTAAAATTTTAAAAGTTTGACTACATGTATCCCAAACCGACAAGTTCTTATGAACCGGAGGGAGTATATATTTTGTATATCAGCACTTAATTTGCTAAAAAATGGATTGTACCAAATTGTACAATACGATCTTATTAAATTTCTGAAGTGATAATTTAAGAGTAAATTTCACAAAACTACAAGTTTGTTGTACAAATTAACTATTAGAAAACTACAGGTTTTACCTTCTATTTCATAAAACTATAAATTTTAGAAGCATTTGTTTAACAACACTACAGATTTTTTGCACAAATTATCATAAAACTACATATTTTAGCTTCTATTTCACAAAACTACAGATTTTAGGAGAACTTGTACCACAAAACTATAAGTTTTAGAAATAATCGTTTCTTATAATGAGTCTGACAGTCTGGGCCCAAGTGACAGTCTCACGCGTGAGTGAAACAGGAAATGAGGGCGTGTGAGACCGTCATATAGGCCCACACTGTCAGACCCATTACAAGAAACAGCCAATTCTAAACCTATAGTTTTGTAAAACAAGTTCTTCTCAAACTTATAGTTTTGTAATAAAAGTTCTCCTAAAATCTATAGTTTTGTGAAATAGAAGCTAAAATCTGTAGTTTTCTGATAGTTTGTATAAAAAACTTGTAGTTTTGTGAAATAAGTTATTCTAAAATCTGTAGTTTTATGAAATAAAAGTAAAAATCTGCAGTTTTCTGATAGTTTGTAAAAAAAATCTAAGTTTTGTGAAATTTACACTTAATTTAATTGTACCAAACTGAACAATACGATATTGTGCCATCGTTGAGCACATGTAAATTAAAGTCACAAGTGTATTTATATTGCGCAGGAGAGAACCCTTCCATGAGTACAATCTATCTTTGGCTACCGTTTCTCTTCCTATTTGATTCGAAGGGTCATAGCTTTTCTGTTGCCTGCTGCCATTTGCCAGAATTTCACTATGGAGGAGTCTTAGCTCCATGTAATTAATTGGATTGTAAAAATTCTTAATTTTCATAGGATCAGAGTTCGCACGTGCTACTCCAAGTAAGGATATAGACAGCATGATTTGTGTTTCTTTGCGGTTCGTAATTCGCACGTTGCCAAAATGAGCACCAAAGTAAGAAGATAACTCCAGGTTCTTCTAATTTCTACCAACTTGTGCCTCGACAACTACACGTGTCTTGCATGTGGCCATTGTAATGGTTTGAGTACATGTTTGATGAGTTTATTAATTCGAGGATTTCTTGGGATTTAATTCCACGGCCTCTCAGTTGCCGAGCTTTAAAATGACTGGTAAAAAATGGTTATTCTAATTTCTATTAGACACTCATAAGGGCATGTACAACAGTTTAGACGGTTGCCGTCTATTTAACTTGCCATGTCACATACAGACAGCAATACAGACAACTTGTACAGTGGGTTGTCTATTTTGCTATCTGCAAACTGTTTAATGCATGTATACATTCATGATTAAGTATAAATTAGATCTCTATGTACCATTTTATTACCTCTTTGATACAAATGTGATCAAGCATAAATAAGATGAATAGCAAAGACATGGACTACAGATTCGGATGATTATGGCACTAGCTCGGCTCAAAACAGAATAGAAACATGCTAAAAGTATAATTCTTTTGAAGCATTTGAGCAAAAGCTTTGCTCTCTGGTTTTTGGCTAGTAGTGCATCACAGTGATCTTAGCTGTCCTAGCTAGTAGTGCATCATGGCTATCCTAGCTAGTGGTGCAGCACAGTGATCTTAGTTAGTAGCACAAGCTTGTTGAAACAGACGAGGAGCACAAGCCAGCGATTTCTACTGGGAGCACGAGCCAGCCCGTCGTCTCACCAGACGACGGCTGCCCTCTCTCTCCACAATTAATTGCATCCACGTAGGATTAAAAGAATGATGTGGCAGCTTACAGACAAGGTAATTATTGCCGTTGTACGTGCCCTAACTGTATTTAACAGTAGGAGGACTGGTGGAATATTAGGAATTCATTATCAGGAGTCATTTTAGTAAAAATGGATGTGAACTTGCTATAGCCGGTCACATAGAAAAAAAAGAATGCCTTAAATTACTCCATTAATGTTGCTCAAGAATAATAGCGCAGATATATAAAAAATCCCCTTTCTTTTAACATTAGTACAGCTAGCGTGTACATTAGAATAAATTTCACTCCTCTTTTAACATTAGTACAGCGTGTGTACATGGAGAAATAGGGCGCCAAACATTTTTCCTGCTAATTTATCCTACGGATTGGATCATCCAATGTTGGTGCGCACACATACGTTTAGACTCTGGAGTCCGAATTCGAATGTGAACCAAACTACATATACACACTAATTGGAGGCTCATTCAGAAACCTCCACGTTAATTTTAGGTCGGCAAAAAATAAAAAAATGATTGCATTAATCAAATAAAAGAAAAAAATACTAGAAATTTTCATATTAATTGGAGAAAAAATAAAAAATCTTGATCATCCAATCTCTTTAAATAATGTATCCTACCGATTGGATCACCCAAACGCACGTATCATGTGAAACAAAAAATATATATATATTTTGAATTTTAATTGCAAGAAATTCAAATTTAATTTCTGTAACAGCCCTCTAAATTCAAAAATAAAATGGAAATGAATTAAAAGTTTAATTTAAATCCAGATTTTTATTTCAAATAATATTCTTTCCTCATTTCTTCCATTTCAATCTTAATGAAAAGAAAGATTTCTAAATTAAGAATGTTATTCCCAAAACAAATAAAATATCAAACTGAGTTTTAATTGCAATCTTGATTTGAATTTCAATTTTCTTGCATGATTGAATTTCTTGAGTTTTTACTTTTAAAAGAAAAGTCAAATACAATGAAATGGTAAAATGGTAAATGGAAGAAAGTAAGAGTAAACCATCAACAAAAATAATATTAAAATTTCTGAGCTCTCAAAATATCTCCAGAACCAAATCATGACAATTGAAATAATCTAAATAATTAAAATAAAAAGAAAACATGAGATAATCTTGAAATAAGAAAGATGATTTAAACCATGTCAGATTTTTAGCAGTATCCAGATCTTACCTCGAGTTGATATTTTTAATATGCTGACCTAAGACCCACATCTACCTCTAGTAAAAATATCATAAATAAAAACTTACATTTGAAGCTTTTAAAAATTCAAAAATAGAAAGCTTAATAAATCATCAATAGCAATGTCAGAATTTTTATAATTTAAATATAAAATATAAAATTCTAAAAATTTTACATAAGAATTCTTAGATCAAATTCATCTGAAAAACAAATTTTCAAAAATAAATCATTTGGACACTTTAATAAAACTTAAACAGAATAACCAGAAATTCAAATATTTCATTGTCAGAATTTTAATAAAATATCCAAAGGGATTTGTTATCTGAAGATTTACCTGGACCTTCATCTACATCTGACCAATCTTTACAAAAATTCTTATAAAATATTGAGTCAACTAATAGCTTTAATTATTGAATCAAACCGACCTCAGTATATACTTTAAGCCGCCCTTTTCTCTGTAACCGTTGGATCTCCACTTGTCGCTCATCCAACCAGTCGGCTGAATCTCTTTCTTCCTTCTCCCTCACCTCTCCTCTGTCCCGTGCGTTGATCAAGCCAGCGCAGCCACCGAACCGCCTCAATCTCCTGTCTCTTCTACGCCGCAATTCTAACCTCAAGACTCCTGTACACGTTGCCGAGCGTGTCGTGCCTTATCTCAACCTTAGCGACTTGGTAAAGCACTGCAATTTCTTGTGTTTTCTTCGGCCGCAACTCATCGCCTGCCAAACTGCTGCCGCGGTATGATCTTGACCGCAGTTTTGTTGCCACGGCACGAAGTTGGCAGACGAATGCAGCACCCTTGCCCGCACGCCCTTGCCAGAACCTCGCCACGGCAACCATTTCACTGGAAAAATCTTTGCCACGGCAGTTCCCAGCCAAAACCAGCCGCAACCCAAGCCTGCGTTCAAACCCAGCTCGCATCGACTTGGCCATCTATTTAAGCATTGAACAACCTCCAGGAATGATCATAAGCCTCCAGTGCAGCTCAACACAAACCAGAACCTCACCCAAGCCATCTCCCTCTTCCTCAAAGCCCGGTGAAGCTGAAAAAGGGCAAAACTCACCCAGCACCGCTATAGTCAAAATCAAACCGAACCATCTGAGCACGAGCCTCCTGGAGTACCCTAGTACCTTTCCCCACCGCCAATTTGGACTTCTTCTTCTCCGGCTAGCTGCTCCCCCGAGCACCTCCTTTCCGCCATGACCGTTCACGGTGAGAGCCTCTCTCCGTTATTCATCCTTCTAATTAAACCCTAAAAAGAGGTCTATTAAGATCACTGATACTCATGATGGTGAAAATGAGGTCCGGCGAACCCTCCTTCTTCCCCGCCGGTCAGCCGTGGTCGCCGCCGCCCCTCTCCGGTGGCACACCATTTTCCCATGTCGCCGAAGGCCAAAAGGACCATCCTTAGGTGCGCAAGGATGTGCTGAAGCCCCTAGTGGAACCGATTCCGCCGTTCCGGCCGTTCCTCACCGCCGGCGAGCTTCGGCAGCCGTTGCTTTGCCCTCTGTCACCGCCACGTGGGACCAAACCGTCAGCCTCTCACGTCCTCTCCAAGTCACTGACGCTGCGGACCCATCTGTCGGCGTCTAGCTCCGGTCCAGCCAAAAACAGAAGGCGTATTCTCTGAGAGAAAGCGTCCTTTCCGAATTTGGTAAAAATCCTAATTTCCAGCATTTTCAATACCCTAGCCTATTCCTTTATTTATAACTTTTGAATCATCAGTCAAAATGAAATGAAATAAATTTCATAATTCATATAAATTCATGTAGATTCAAAATATGCAAAAATATTTTGAAGTTCAACTCTGTTTATAATTTAAATTTGAATTTAAAGAAAAGGATTCAAAATATGTTATTCATAGATATTTTGCAAATGAACTCAAAATTAAATAAAGTAAATTTTGTTAGAATCCTTATGATCTTAAGAACCTGAATATGCAAAAATATTAAATTCTCATAATTGGTTTAATTGATTTGAAACAGAAATTTGAATAAACTCTATTATGGTCTATAAATAAAAATTGTGCATCATTAATCCTAAAATGATAAAATAATTCATATGTGCTCCTGAACCCATAATAAACTAATTTGCACAAAAATATTTAATTTTCAGACTTAGTTGATATTATTTGAATTTAAAAGTTCAAATATACCCTAATACAATACTATTGCAAATATGCAAATTATAACTCTTTAAATAATGAAATAAATTTATATGTTCATATAAACACATGAAGATTCTGAATATTCAAAAATATTGAAATAACAAACTCTGTTTGAATTATAAAATTAAACTAAAAGAAGTAAATCAAGTATATTACATACAATGTTTATGCAAACAAGTCAAAATTTGAATATAACCAATTTTGGCAGAAACCTTAAATCCTCAGGAACCCAAATATATAAAAATATTTAGATTCTAACTTAATTTGAATCATTTCCTAAAATAGATTGCTTTCAATGTATTAAATATTCAAATGTGAATATCTTTTGCAAATAGAATGTAAATCATATAAAACCAGATTTGTAAGTTCCAAAAATAGTAATGAACTTAGAATATGCAAAAACATTTAGAGTTGAATCTAAATTGAAGTAGATTTGAAGATATATTGTTTTTGAATGCATAAAAGTTAGAATAGTTATTAACTTGAATTCATGAGGTCAAATAATGGTGAAATGAATTCATAAACATTAATAAGATCATAAAGTCTCTGATTATTCAAAAATAATATATGATTGTATAAATTTGAACTAAGTTCATAATAGACCTTAATAATCATTCATATGAACAAAGAACTCAGATATAGGTAAAATAATGTGAAACTAGTTCTAAAACACTCATAAAGCTATTCCCTACTAATGCCAGAAAAATGAATAAGAAATCATGTTGAATGTAGCATTAAACCAAAAAATGAAACTTGACTTCCGATAACGTTAATCTTGTAATCATATAAACCTTTTCAACAATGAATATAATACCTCGTCTAAACATTAAAATACATGAAACCGGCTTAGTAAATGTTCTCCATCATATGTACTATCATAATACGAAGAAATAACCATATTTCATTATGAGTTGCATATAAATCTCATTAGCGTAAGAACCTAAAGTATTATAAATCCTGAACTTAATGAATTGGATAAACAAACTCGTAATATGAATAAGTCTCGTAATGAAGTTATTCAGATCATTGAAACCATCTTAAAACCAGCGATAAATATAATCAAGAACTTAGTATAACAGATCCCGCATATTCATAACTAATCTTTATGTGAAGCTAAAGTATAAATGATATTCATATGCATATGTCATACAATGAATTGACTAGTGTTTAACTCTCTTAATCCAAATAATCTTTGCATCTTGAATTCGATATTATAAATACAAGAATACATAAATTCAGCCTCTTGAATTCATAAAACAAAAATAGATAATAAAAGGAAGTTATTCTCCAATCAAACTCGAAAGCTAATATCAATCACCACAGGGATCTTGCTCACCGTCCTCAGTTTTTACCGACAACTCAGATGCCAAAACCGCCGACACAGTTATATGTCGTCGGCCTGCCGACGACACAAGTCCCACGACACAGAGTCGACGACACAACCCACCTGTGTCGATGGCTAGAATAAAACCCGACGACACAGATGCCATCCGGGGCCGGCCCGACACCCAGACGTTTGTCGTCGGTAAAATTATCGCTATCGATACAGATGGGACATCTGTGTCGTCGGCTTAATTGAAGCAGCCGAGACAGATATCGAAGCTGTGTCGTCGGTATATGGAGAGCCGATTTATTACGCACTTCTCTTGGATTTGGGACCAGAACGAGCCTAGGCTAGTTTGTGTCGTCCGCTTAATTAAAGCAGCCGCTACAGATATCACATCTTTGTCGTCGGTTTTTTATATAGAGCCGACGACTACGCACTCTTACCGATTGGACACGATGTTAGTTTGTCTCGGGTCGGCCGTCTAGAGCCGACCACACAGGTTGTGAAAATAAAAAAAATACTGAGAATTTTTTTAAAAAAATCCAATTTTAACCTGTAAAAAAACCCATTCCCAGCAGCTTTATATCCCCAATTGCCCAGAACAATGACAACATATAATTTCACACACATTACCACATTCGCATTCACCAATACAATTCACAAATGATCACCATCGACACAGATAGCCAAATGCATCAATAAGTCCTAAATTCAGCTCACAAACCAAAAAAGTACATCACATTCACAATCAACATGTCTATGTAGAACATGACATACTATTCTACCAACAAAACAAATAACTAACTAAGTTTGCGAACCGACAAAAGGATCGGCAAACACGTCGTCGACAAATTGATCTACGGCCAATCTAGTGCCACTAGAATCACCTCCCTGCGGAGCATTCGTCGCAGGAGCAGACGCAGCTGAGGCGGACACCTACAAGATTAGAGGAAACCACAATGTTCAAAACTCGGGAGAATTGAAAAAACACGGGAGAATTGAAAAAAAATACTTACATGATGTTGCTGGCAATCACAACTTTATTGTCTTTCCCCTTTGTGATTTCACAGAGATTTAGCAAATCACGAATAACCATTACCAAAAATCTATTCTCCTGCAGCAAATCTGTAATATCCCAGGTGAACTTCAGGGAATGTTTTCTATTGTCTGTGTATGAGTTTTCTTTGCGGGTCATCCTTTGTTTTTTTTTCCTGAATGTCCTGTAAGAAGGTTGGGCCAGTGGGTGCTGGTTTTGGGCCTTTATGGGGGTACTTCAAACCCTAAAGCTTGAGCCCTAGTCCAGCCCAGCCGAAATCCCCTAGCCTCCTGGTTTTTTTCCCCTCCCTCACCTAATCTCTCTCTTCTTTATTTGAGTGGCTGGCATTTGCCTGGAGGGAGCCTTGCCGATTTTTTTCTTTCCTGTGGTCTGCCTGGCGAAGGAATTCTTGGCGTGAGATCGCCTGGTCAGGCGCCATCTCCTTCCCTGGTGGCGGCGTCTCTCGCTGCCCCTCCGGTGGCAGAGCAACAAAGAAGCTTCAATGCAAAGAAGAAGCAGCAGCCTTGGGTCGGTGATGTCTCCTCTCCTGGTCGTCGCCCCTCCGGTCGCCTAACTCCGCCACCGCCGCCAGCTCCGGAGGACTCCGCGAGCCCCTCTCCCAAAGCCGATGCAGCTCTCCCCACCTCCTTCCCTCCATGAGTATGAGATTTGAGGTAAAACCCTAGGTGGTGGGGATTCTTTAGGTTTGCATGTATGGTGTTTGATGAAATGCCCAACTAGGATTCCTGTTTTGCAATGCTTTTAATTGAGGGACTTAGAGTCTATAGTGTTGCTGGAGACCGCTGCTTGAGCCAAATCTGTCCCGCTGTTTGGACTGCTATTTGAAAATTTTTCAAGCGTTTTCTGGGGGTTTGTCTATAACGAATGTTGTAGATAATTGAATTACCTTTCAATAGAGACTGAAATTGCTAAATTCCGTTCAGCGGTTTGGAAGTTATGACTATTTTACCGTGTGCTGTCCAGAACGCGTTAGTTCTGCGGCTGTCTGCTGTTTGTCGCAAATCTGAGAAATATCGGTGCTTTTCCCGGTCAGTTGGCTATAGAAAAAGTTGTAGATAATCGAATTATCTTTCAACAGAGACTGCAATCACTAAGTTTCGTTCATCCGACTAAAAGTTATGACTGTTTTACCAAGTGCTGTCCAGGGTTGGCAGATTTCTGTTTCCAGGTTTTTAGGAGTGGGTCATGGGCCGACTTAGTATGAGTCTTGTGTTGATTTATGGGCATGTTTATGAGTGAGTTATACCCATGTGCAGGTGGTGTGACCCCAGGTGTGGTAACCTCGTCTCGCCGCACCGTCTTGAGAAGTTGAAGCAAGTGCATCAATTGATTGAATTTTATGAATTGTAGATTGCATGTCTTGGTCGATTTGATATGAGAGCCGCTAATGCTTGTTGTGGTTATTTTGACAACCCTAGTATGGATGAAACTTGTATGTGCATCCGTGTTTGTTTGCTATGTGCGCTACATTGAAGCATTATGTGCCTTGTCTATATGACTTGTTGTGCTAACTTGTGTTCCGTGTGGGTGCTTACTAGTAGGATTAGGGTATTATTGATATTAAAGCCATGAGTTTTGATTCAAGGATAATGGTTCAATTCGTAGTCATGATAAAAGATAATGGTTTTTGTATGAAGTATTGATGATAAATGAATGTGACGACGAGTATAGAATTTGATTGCGAAAATGGTTTGATTTATAATCAAGATAGATGAAATTAGTAATTACTCGAGTATTGGTGATGTGAGTATGATTATAAGTGTTGAGAACGTGATTTTGAGTGTTGTCAATGTGATTATGAGTGTTGAGGATGTGAATGGTAATTTATGGATGTGAGGAGTGGCTGATATTTATGTATTTGGCTATGGCTATGCAAATGTGAGGAATGAAAGTAGTTTGCAAATTGGTTTATGTCAATTGCATTTGTGCATTCATGATGGAAGAGGCGACCCATTCTGATGCGGGCCTTTGTGCTCACCTGTAGTGAGTACGAAAGTCCTACCTCGTAGTCCCATATACGTGGGTGTATGGGAGCGAGCCAGTAAGAGTAGGCACCCTCCACCACGGGGTGGAAGGGATGAGAGGGTGCACACCGACGGTGTGCACTCGGCCATACCCCAGATAAAAGCTAAAAGAGGAGATGAGCATGCATGATGCATCATATGCATGGAAATTGTGCAATCTGCATTGCATTGTCAATGACGGGTCATATTTTATGAGTTGATTATGATGTATGGATATGAGATTCTTCTTTTGTATGGTATATTTGCATCTGCATTGTATTGATAATGACGGATCATGTTTTATGCGTTGGATTTGCTAATTGTTGATTGATGTGAATGAAAGCATGACTGCGTTGCATTATTTAGCATTTCATTGCATTGCATTGGATTTGCTAATTGTTGATTGATGTGAATGAAAGCATGACTGCATTGCATTATTTAGCATTTCATTGCATTGCATTGGATTTGTTAATTGTTGTTTTACGTGACCGAAAGCATGACTGCGTTGCATTATTTATCATTTCCTGGCACTGCATTGAAATTGTAAATTAATGATTTTTGGGAATGGAAGCGTCAAATGAAGGATTGAGTCGTGGACTCATCCGCATCGGATTAACGAGGCATGGGTAATGTCTCTCTTGCGCTTTTCTTGTGAGTTGAGTGGTTGTGGTAAGTGGAGGTAGGTATCGCTTCTTGTACTTAATTAATTTCAATTAAGTATTGGTTATAGTAAATTTTAGAGTAAAGGTAATCCAGCTTGAATGTATTTCGATATTTTACAGCTTGCACTTTGTTGAGTCTTGACTCACGCTTGTTTGCTTCCTGTTTTAGGTACCTTGAAGCTGCTTCGTCGGGTTGGGAGTAGTAACACGTGCACGACTGTAGTCTCCAACATTTTACTTAACCAATTTATCAAATCTGGATGTAATTCATGTTATTGTAATATATTATTCTTCATGTTGAATTTTGTTAAATGTTGTTGGGTGTGTGATTGAATAACTAAGGACCTGCTAGAATGATATTAAACTGCTACAATTCTTTTGTCTGCTGAGTGGATGTCCTCTGTTCTAGAGAGGTCATGCCGAAATTTTGTAAATTTTGGTGGCTTAGTTTCAAAGCCAGTCTTAATAGTTTAGAGAGTTGGTAGCACCCGTGGCGCGTATGGGCTCCGGGGTGTTACAGTTGGTATCAGAGCGGGCTTCAGGTCCATGGTGTTTGAATGTAGTGAGTAATTCTAGAATGAATTAAAATTTTGCTGTATGAAAGTAGAAACATGGTTTAGGTTGAACCTTTAAAATGTGGCCCTAGGGCAATAACCGTAAAACTTGACGTAGAATGATGAATTAATTTAAAATTTTGACACACTCTGATGCACAATAGGAAAGGGATGGGATATCGTTGCATTGTGTTACAATGTCTGTTTTGTTATTGATGCTATGTTGATACTTGTGATTATGTTATATGTTAGTCTTGTTAAGGCCTTGGTAGTATTTATGACTATTCTTGAAGTGGTTGAGCGCTCTGCGGGGTCTGGTGGAACTCCGTGTTCCGAAGAGATTTCGGCCCTGTTGTGTAGCCGTGTTGGTCGGTATGGCGATGAAATCCAAGATCAAGGATTCATAATCCCGGTGAGGATATTCCTAAATTCCTTTGCCGAATCGGAGAGTAATTGATTTCTTATTTTCGTGGTTGAGAAACTCGTTTTGGTGACTCTCTTTTGTCGTGGGAGTTCTGTGATTTATCTGTGTTTCGGAGTTTGTGGTCATGACAAGGGTTGAACCTTGTCGTGCGGCAAAGTGAAGCGTATCGTTTTGCACCTCTTTTGGTTGCTTTGTCGAGAAAGTTATGGATTCCCTTCTTGTGTTGGTTGTTCTTCCAGTTTAAAAAGTGTTGTTGTACTTCTATTGTAGATGGGAGCGTTGATGGAGTAAGCTTCCGGGCTTTGACTCAATTGGTCTTTTTGGGTTTAAGTCAAAGAAAAGGGGTTTTGGTGTTGCGCCTTGTTGGTTGATGGCGGGTAAAAACATGGATTTCTTCATGTTATCGTTCTCCGGGTTGAAGTTTTGTATTTGGAGCTTTAAAGGAAAAGTGTTATTCGATCGATTTGCTTTTCCTTTCCATGAATTGATTTGTGTAACTTCTTTCCTTCATGGAATTTTGGAGTTTGATAATTGGTTTGGAGTTTTGTTGAATGACATGGCTTGAGCCCTATCATTTTTCTAAGTCTTTTGAGAGTCGAGCTTCTTTGGAAGTTTTCGTTGGCTTTTCTAGAAAGAAAAAAAATTGGTAGTTAGTATTTTGTGGGTCAGGATGATCCGTGGTTATACGTGGAGAGCTAGAAGTGGTGTTCGCGTAAGGTTATAGCTGATTGTGTCAAAGAAGTAATAACAAGTTGGTTGAGGAACTTGTTAATTAAGTGATATTGGCTAGTGAAGTGGTCTCTATTGAGAATGCGTTTCCCCTCTTCTCTTTAAGAGATTGTGTGTTGATTGTGGGGTCGGATGTCGGGTTTGAGAATCGATTTCCTCTTCCCAAGTGTTGACTTTGGTGTTGTACGCAGTTTTGCTTTGATGATAGCAAGTTAAGTTGTTTTTGGTTAGTGAGAGCTTCTGTCAAAGGGTTGCACGGAGTCTCTTTTATTTTGAGTACTCCCCGATGTAAATTTGATTGCATTGATTTGAAAATGATAAAAGTGGTTTTTGAGATGTTCGAGATTTGAATTTGCCTTTGCGATTTGGCTTAGGAAAGGAACAGAGCGATCATGAGTTTTGTTGAATTTTCTCCAAGGTGATGTATGTGGTTTATTGGGTTAAAGAGAATTGTATCTCTTTTGCATTCTAGCTGGAGTTAAAGATTATGACTATTCGTGGTACCGTGTTGAGTATAGTAAGGATTTATACTCTTGGGTTTGATTACGTGAGTGAAAGAATGTGAGGGTGAGACCCTCTTAAGAAAAGAACCAAGTGTAATTTGGTTTTGATTTGCGGTCCCAGTATGAGATAGGTGTGACCTCAAGTAGTTTAAAGGTGGATTATGATGGAGCTTTGTAATGTCGATTCAAAATTTTTTTTGAGGGAATCGTTGATTGTACAGAAGGTGGTAGCAAGTTGATGTAATATATTCCTTGTCATGGTTCCGACCTTTACGAGAAGAGCATTTTGATCGTGATTGTCCCTGAGTTGTGTGGGACCTTGTTGTGGGTGGGCTGGGTGGAACCAGTCGTCAATGCCTTGTTTCCGGAAAAAAAATTGTTGGAACCTTCGGATTCATGGGTTAGACTCAATGTGGGTCAGTCGGAGATGGAGGGTTCAATTGTGAACCTTTTCCTTCGTGGTTGTCTTTTGTATGATACAAGTTGAAAGAAGGTCAGGTACAATGGGTGCTATGAGGGAATATGATTGGTGCCCTGTGGGGCTAATCCTTTCGATAGTAAATAATGATTCTTGATCCTGTTGTTTCCAAGAGTAACTGTTGAAACGATAAAAGTTGTGCTTTGATTCTTAAAGGATTCCGGTGTTAAATGGTTAGCGAGAGTGTCATGTTCGGAATTGGTTAGAAGCTCGTGGGAATAAAGAATTCTGTGTGTGGCTCTTTGGTTAGGAAGGTTAATCAATGAGTGGAGATGTGAATCAGGGTTTTCTTGGTTCTTAGGTGACTCGGGTTTAGAACCCCAACTGTTCAATCGAATAGAATTCAGCGATGTGCTTAATACAGTGTTGTGGCTTGTGTTAATCGTATTATCATGAGTCGTCGGTTGGTGGTATGATTTGGGAATTTTGGCTGTCTATTTGGGTCTAATAGCGTCTGCGAGTGGGAGATGTGAATTTCAAGTGGAAAGGAGGTGACTCGAGTTTTGGAGTTCCGTGTGTGGGAAGTTCGCAACCATGTTCTTTTTGGATGTTTTCGCTTTATCAGTCAGTTCCCATTGTTCTTGCTGGTGTTCTTCCCGATGCGAATTTTATTGCATTGATTTGAGAGTATTAATCGTGGTTTATGTGATGGTAGAGAGTCGGGTTTTCCTCTGCGATTCGGCTTTGGAAAAGGAGATAGAGGATGAAGGTTGAGAAAGCATAGTCTGAAATTAAGTCAAATCACTTTCGTTAATAGATGGATTTGAAAATTTGGTTTATTGCTTGCTTCCGTTTGAGCCTTGTGTGGGTGTTGTGAGTTCGCAAAGGAGTTTTAGTCCCTGGTGGACTCTGTTCTTGTTGAAGCTGGCATTCCTCGAATTCGGGTCGAATTCCGTTAAGGGGTAGAATGTAATATCCTGTGAACTTCAGGAATGTTTTCTTTTTTGTCTGTATGAGTTTTCTTTGCGGGTCATCCTTTGTTTTTTTTTTCCAGAATGTCCTGTAAGAAGGTTGGGCTAGTGGGTGCTAGTTTTGGGCCTTTGTGGGGGTACTTCAAACCCTAAAGCTTGAGCCCTAGTCCAGCCCAGCCGAAATCCCCTAGCCTCCTGGTTTTTTTCCCCTCCCTCACCTAATCTCTCTCTTCTTTATTTGAGTGGCTGGCATTTGCCTGGAGGGAGCCTGGCCGATTTTTTTCTTTCCCTGTGTCTGCTGGCCGAAGGAATTCTTGGCATGGAGATCGCCTGGTCAGGCGCCATCTCCTTCCTGGTGTGGCTGCCTCCTTCTCTTGCCCCTCCGGTGGCCAAGAAGAAGAAGAAGCTTCAGCCGGCAGCAGCAGCAAGCAGCAGCCTTGGGTCGGTGATGTCTCCCTCTCCCTGGCCGTCGCCCCTCCGGTCGCCCAACTCCGGCCAGCCGCCGCCCAGCTCCGGCAGGACTCCGGCGAGCCCCTCTCCCCCAGGCCGATGCAGCTCTCCCCCACCTCCCTTCCCTCCATGAGTATGAGATTTGAGGTAAAACCCTAGGTGGTGGGGATTCTTTAGGCTTGCATGTATGGTGTTTGATGAAATGCCCAACTAGGATTCCTGTTTTGCAATGCTTTTAATTGAGGGACTTAGAGTCTATAGTGTTGCTGGAGACCGCTGCTTGAGCCAAATCTGTCCCGCTGTTTGGACTGCTATTTGAAAATTTTTCAAGCGTTTTCTGGGGGTTTGGCTATAACGAATGTTGTAGATAATTGAATTACCTTTCAATAGAGACTGAAATTGCTAAATTCCGTTCAGCGGTTTGGAAGTTATGACTATTTTACCGCGTGCTGTCCAGAACACGTTAGTTCTGCGGCTGTCTGCTGTTTGTCGCAAATCTGAGAAATATCGGTGCTTTTCCCGGTCGGTTGGCTATAGAAAAAGTTGTAGATAATCGAATTATCTTTCAATAGAGACTGGAACTACTAAGTTTCGTTCATCCGACTAAAAGTTATGACTGTTTTACCAAGTGCTGTCCAGGGTTGGCAGATTTCTGTTTCCAGGTTTTTAGGAGTGGGTCGCGAAGCCGACTTAGTATGAGTCTTGTGTTGATTTATGGGCATGTTTATGAGTGAGTTATACCCATGTGCAGGTGGTGTGACCCCAGGTGTGGTAACCTCGTCTCGCCGCACCGTCTTGAGAAGTTGAAGCAAGTGCATCAATTGATTGAATTTTATGAATTGTAGATTGCATGTCTTGGTCGATTTGATATGAGAGCCGCTAATGCTTGTTGTGGTTATTTTGACAACCCTAGTATGGATGAAACTTGTATGTGCATCCGTGTTTGTTTGCTATGTGCGCTACATTGAAGCATTATGTGCCTTGTCTATATGACTTGTTGTGCTAACTTGTGTTCCGTGTGGGTGCTTACTAGTAGGATTAGGGTATTATTGATATTAAAGCCATGAGTTTTGATTCAAGAATAATGGTTCAATTCGTAGTCATGATAAAAGATAATGGTTTTTGTATGAAGTATTGATGATAAATGAATGTGACGACGGAGTATAGAATTTGATTGCGAAAATGGTTTGATTTATAATCAAGATAGATGAAATTAGTAATTACTCGAGTATTGGTGATGTGAGTATGATTATAAGTGTTGAGAACGTGATTTTGAGTGTTGTCAATGTGATTATGAGTGTTGAGGATGTGAATGGTAATTTATGGATGTGAGGAGTGGCTGATATTTATGTATTTGGCTATGGCTATGCAAATGTGAGGAATGAAAGTAGTTTGCAAATTGGTTTATGTCAATTGCATTTGTGCATTCATGATGGAAGAGGCGACCCATTCGATCACGGGCCTTTGTGCTCACCTGAGTGAGTATTTAAAGTCCTACCTCGTAGTCCCATATACGTGGGTGTATGGGAGCGAGCCAAGAAGAGTAGGCACCCTCCACCACGGGTGGAAGGGGAATGAGAGGTGCACACCGACGGTGTGCACTCGGCCATACCCCAGTATGTGCTAAAGAGGAGATGAGCATGCATGATGCATCATATGCATGGAAATTGTGCAACTGCATTGCATTGTCAATGACGGGTCATGTTTTATGAGTTGATTATGATGTATGGATATGAGATTCTTCTTTTGTATGGTATATTTGCATCGCATTGTATTGATAATGACGGATCATGTTTTATGCGTTGGATTTGCTAATTGTTGATTGATGTGAATGAAAGCATGATGCGTTGCATTATTTAGCATTTCATTGCATTGCATTGGATTTGCTAATTGTTGTTTTACGTGACCGAAAGCATGACTGCGTTGCATTATTTATCATTTCCTGGCACTGCATTGAAATTGTAAATTAATGATTTTTGGGAATGGAAGCGTCAAATGAAGGATTGAGTCGTGGACTCATCCAGACTGGATTAACGAGGCATGGGTAATGTCTCCTTGCGTTTTTCTTGTGAGTTGAGCTGGTTGTGGTAAGTGGAGGTAGGTACTGCTTCTTGTACTTAATTAATTTCAATTAAGTATTGGTTATGGTAAATTTTAGAGTAAAGGTAATCCAGTTGAATGTATTTCGATACTTTACAGTTGCACTTTGCTGAGTCTTGGACTCACGCTTGTTTGCTTCTGCTTTAGGTACCTTGAAGTCGCCGTCGGGTTGGGAGTAGTAACACGCACGATCGTAGTCTCCAACATTTTACTTAACCAATTTATCAAATCTGGATGTAATTCATGTTATTGTAATATATTATTCTTCGTGTTGAATTTTGTTAAATGTTGTTGGGTGTGTGATTGAATAACTAAGGACCTGCTAGAATGATATTAAACTGCTACAATTCTTTTGTCTGCTGAGTGGATGTCCTCTGTTCTAGAGAGGTCATGCGAAATTTTAGAATTTTGGTGGCTTAGTTTCTAAGCCGATCTTAATAGTTTAGAGAGTTGGTAGCACCCGTGGCGCGTATGGGCTCCGGGGTGTTACAAAATCCACAGAAACCATTTGGGATTTTGGCACATTTCATGCAAAGGTAGGAATCATAATAAAACTAGTAAAACGTTGATTCCTCAAAAAGCATTTACCAAAGACAAACCCGCTCCTCCACCATAGAACCAGATATTGATCCTATAGCCCAAAGAGAGAGTATTGAGGTTATTCCAACTCCATCTTCTCCATTTAATTGTTTACTTAATTTCTTCAACATCTGGAATTCCAAAAGATATATCTTAAGTTCGGTTTAAAATCACAAAAGGCAATAAACAAAAACACAATTGTACAACAAATAAGAGAAAATAGATATTTGCAATGGGCCCACGACCACACGTAATGAGCCTTCTCAAATAACCGTAAGACCAACTACAAACATCATATGCCACTATTAAGTACTCATGTTGGTTATCACTTATCGGTTTAATTCATCTTTCAATGAGCTCATGCCATCTCAACATGGAACAAGTGCAATTGGATATATACTTTGAGCAAGCTTACTATAGTAATATTTATTACAGCTAGGCAATCCATTACCGACTTTTATATCGACAAGAACATCATTGTCTTTCATTGTTTCACGATAATATTGCCATTTTCATATTTTAGAAGTAATATTAGTATCCGATTCATTACAAACTAAAACACCATATTTCACTCAACCTAAAGCAATTTCCATTTATTAAAAGATTGTAATGCACTTAAAGAGTAAAAAATTTCAAAGACTTCCCTAAAACTAAGACATCCACTCGCAGACAAAAGACAACAGTTGATATGATAACAACATAAAGCAAATTAGGATAGCCAACCAAGCACAACAACTACCACATTAATAAATTACATGACAAGAGCTTATTACAATTAGAAGCGATAAGTAAATGTGAAACTGTGGTGATGCAACATGTGTGCGTGCTACTACTCCCATCCTTTCATGTCGGCTTCAAGGTACCTACAAACAATAGACAAACAAGCGTGAGTCGAAGACTCAGCCAAGTACACAAATAGCTTATTGAGCAAAATAGGAGGTCAAATCAAGAAGGAAGGCAGGAGTCAAAGACTTCATTAGTAATGAACTGGGGTATTTCATTGAAGTATATCCTTATGAATATTTCATGCTGCTACCAAAAGAGTGCATTTTCAATTTGTGTGTATGGGTTTGATGCCATGTTTGCTAGCTGCCAACTATATCTACACACATACACTAATCACTTTGCACAAGAAGACCTTTTGGATCACAGATATCACATAAGGGATTAATAGCAATTGAGCTAGAAGTATACATAAATGTAAGGTTCAGTGAGCTAGTTGCCCTACATGTGCATTAATGTAAGGATCATAATAACAGCAAAAATAAAAGTAAATAAAAATAGAACTGAAAATTTAATCCCGTGCTACTGACCTTTGATGGTGGAATGAGATAAGAAATATTATAAGATGGAGCATTCTGCAAAAGCAATTCAACATATAAAACCAAAACAAAGTCACAAAACTGATATAGTGATATTTAATCAAATTATACATCAACCGGATATGTACCTTAGGAAGTTTTTCTCTAGATGGTGGACCCACGTAAAGTGCTTCAGGTTCTCTAATTTCACAATTGCCTAGAACAATCACAACATCTAATTTCACACACATGACCACATTCGCATTCACAGATACAATTCACAATTGATCACAAACGCATATATAGCAAAATGCATCAATAATTCACAAATTCAGCTCACAAACCAAAAGAGTACATCACATTCACAATCAACAAGTCTATGAACCAGCAAAAGAAATAACTAAGTCTGCGAAACGGCAAAAGGATCGACAAACACGTCATCGACGAATTGATCTGCAGCCGATCTAGTGCCACTGGAATCACCTCCCTGCGGAGCATTCGTCGCAGGAGCAAGCGCAGCTGAGGCGGACACCTGCAAGATTAGAGGAAACCACAATTTTCAAAACTTTTGTGCATTTGTGTACTTGTATGAATAGTTCGCGAAAACTAGAACAAAATGCATTACCCCCGGCATCAGCGTCTGCGTGAAGAACGGCGGCGGAGGTGGCATCTGCGGCTGGCCGGAGGGTCCCGCCCCCTGCAACGACTATGGATATGATATGTTAGCATCTCAAACGTAAGTACAACGTAGCTACGATACAATCTTAATTACCGGAAATAGTTGTACATCCAGAGGTTCTGACTCTGGAGGGCCTCGTACCGCCTCCTATCCTCCTCTCGCTCCACCTGCCTCCGCTGCTTGTCCGCCTGCCTCTGCTGCTGCAACTCTGCGATCATCTTCGCCTGGGCTTCCAGCTGTGCACTGGCGGAAGAGGTGGCCAGCTGTCGACGTGTCCTGACTTGGCCCCTGTACGAGTCGGGCGCCACCACCGAGTCCATGAAGCTGAGCTTGCCGTGACTCCTCCCACCGAACTGGTCGTAGATGACCAGAGGGTCGACCGGCATGGTCAAGGGGTCACAGTCGGCACTGTGCTTCTCCTTCATGGCTGCACTGTATGTATCCCTGAAACAAATAAAATATGAAGTGGATTAGCTCATGGCTGGGCCAGTGAGGCAGAGAGTAGCGAAAAGAGAAAGTCACTTACAATCTTCTCTCAGGCACTGGGCATCGGTGGTTGCGCATCGTCAGGTCGGACATGGGCGTGTGTTCAAGGCCCACACGGTGAACTCGCGGGCTCAAGTCCCGTCTCGACTCTGCAGCTCAATTTCAAATGTGAAATGAAAACTGAATTGACAAGAATGCTAGAGTTGTACTTAGTATACTTACGATATCGCGCGCGACGTGACCCATGCCTCGTCCACCTAGGTAGGTCACACAGATCTCGGGGTTGGCTTCTCGATTCCCCCTGTTCCTCTTGGACCTCTCGATCCACTCCTTTGATGCCCACATCTTGCAGAGCTCCCTCCAGGCGTGTGGACACTTGTCCATCCAGTCCGGACGCCAAGGCAGGTACTCCTTCGCCTCGAGGTACTGCTGCAAGGCATGTGCCCTCGAGATCTTCATCCCCGTGCTCTTGTAGTGCTTCATCACCGCGTCCCGGCGGCATAACCTGATGGCATCCCTGACCGTCTTTGCCGCCATTGTGTCGAGCACAGGGCGACAAGCATGATAGTCATCTTGGGATGCGTCAGGGCCAAGCTGATACCTCGCCTGAAACGAAACAAACACGTGAAGCTATAAACACGAAAACATTAATAGAAATGACAACTTACCCGAACTTCGGCTATGCAATGATCCACGATTGCCTCCTTGGTCGTCCTCCACGAGCGAGTAGTCGCTCCATCTAGTCACCGGCGTCGAGCACCACCTCGCCCACTCGCCAGGTAGAGCCGCTTCAAGATCACCCCTAGCAAGTGGCCCACTCTGCTTACCCTTGTTGAGGCAAAACAAGCCACTGCATGAAGAATTCATAACAAATAGTTAGCAAGTTTGCGGTTAGCAATAAATGACATCGAAAATTTATAGCACATACCTTCGCCCGCTAGAAACAACTATCAGTATCCTGTCGGCTAGATCTGTGGGGGCTTTTGGCAATTTATTCCGCCCCAACTCTTCTTGATCCCATAAAGCTCGAGGCGGAGGCACCCCGACTCGGTACCAACAGACTCCCATGGACTCCAGTCCTCGCCCCCGTCCTCATCCCTCCTCAAGTGCACGATGCCAAGAACCCCAACAAGCTCATCGTCGTCCACCTCCTCCACCTCCTCCTCCTCCTCCTCCTCCTCCTCCTGGAAAGCGCCATCTTGGGGTGAGTGCCTGCTGCCTCCTCATGCCCCCTTCCCAAGACCTTCTTCAATTTTGAAGCCAACTTCTTCAGAATCGAGCCATCCTGCACAAATTAAATTAAATGACATGAAGTACATTGATATTAATTAAAACGAATAAAATATAAATGTATATAAAATTAAATGACATAAAGTACATAAAATTAAACCTATAAAATTAAATAGTTTAAAATCTTGGCTTCCTCTTCTCTTCTCTGCCTCTCCCTCTTCCTCTGCTCTGCCTCTACCCTTTCCTCCTCTTCTTCTCCTTCTACATGAGATGGGTATATCGATCCCAAAATATTATCTAGCCCATCACCAATATCGACGCGCTCTCTCCGTAACTCTTGTTCTTGGAATACCTCCATGTATGGGTGAGAATCGAGTCGTCTTCCGTGAGATCGGGCAATCTACCGTGGAAGACATTTATGTACAATCCACCAACTTTTGTAATCGGGTGGGCATACGGCAGATAGAACACCAGCTCGACTGTTTCGCGAGTAATGAACACGCCAGCTTTTGATACAAACTTCTTATGATTGATCTCCACTAGTCCTAGTTTTGGAGCACGCCGCACCCACTAGTTGGATGGAACCATCGCAATGAAAGAGCACGAGCGAGAGATCTTTGTTGCCTTCATACGAAATTTCTACAATATCCTCGATGATCCCATAGTACTCTATGTCCGGACCACGAGTCATTGGTAACATAACTCACGACGCCATTGTTCATCGTAGTTGCATTGGGGCGAGCCGACTAACCGCCGGATCGAAATCGATATCCATGGCAATCATAGCATCCATGGACCTTAATTCTACTACTGCATCCACGTGACATTTGTCGGAGATTGTTCGCGCAAGACTGCGGTGTCTTTGACATCAAGACAAGCATTCGAGGCAAAATTCATTAAGGAATAAATGCCACACATTTGCAAAATTCATTAAGGAATAAATGCCACCTTTAAACTACTTGAGGTCACACCTAACTCATACTAGGACCGCCAATCAAAACCAAACTACACTTGGTTCTTTTCTTAAGAGGGTCTCGCCCTCACATTCTTTCACTCACGTAATCAAACCCAAGAGTATAAATCCTTACTATACTCAACACGGTACCACGAATAGTCATAATCTTTAACTCCAGCTAGAATGCAAAAGAGATACAAATCTCTTTAACCCAATAAACCACATACATCACCTTGGAGAAAATTCAACAAAACTCATGATCACTCTGTTTCCTTTCCTAAGCCAAATCGCAAAGGCAAATTCAAATCTCGAACATCTCAAAAACCACTTTTACCATTTTCAAATCAATGCAATCAAATTTACATCGGGAGTACTCAAAATAAAAGAGACTCCACGCAACCCTTTGATGTAAGCTCTCACTAACCAAAAACAACTTAACTTGCTATCATCAAAGCAAAAGCTGCAGACAACACCAAAATCAACACTTGGGAAGAGGAAATCGATTCTCAAACCCGACATCCGACCCTGAATCAACACACAATCTCTTAAAGAGAAGAGGGAAACTCATTCTCAACAGAGACCACTTCACTAGCCAATATCACTTAATTAACAAGTTCCTCAACCAACTTGTTATTACTTCTTTGACACAATCACTATAACCTTACGCTAACACCACTTCTAGCTCTCCACGATAACCACGGATCATCCCGACCCACAAAATACTAACTACCAAAATTTTCTTTCTAGAAAAGCCAATGAAAACTTTCAAAGAAGCTCGACTCTCAAAAGACCTAGAAAAATGACCGGGCTCAAGCCATGTCATTCAACAAAACTCCAAACCAATTATCAAACTCCAAAATTCCATAAAGGAAAGAAGTTACACAAATCAATTCATGGAAAGGAAAAGCGAATCGATCGAATAACACTTTTCCTTTAAAGCTCCAAATCCAAAACTTCAACCCGAAGAACGATAACACGAAGAAATCCATGTTTTTACCCGCCATCAACCAACAAGGCGCAACACCAAAACCCCTTTTCTTTGACTTAAACCCAAAAAGACCAATTGAGTCAAAGCCCGGAAGCTTATCCATCAACGCTCCCATCTACAATAGAAGTACAACAACACTTTTTAAACTGGAAGAACAACCAACACAAGAAGGGAATCCATAACTTTCTCTACAAAGCAACCAAAAGAGGTGCAAAATGATACGCTTCACTTTGCCGCACGACAAGATTCAACCCTTGTCATGACCACAAACTCCGAAACACAGATAAATCACAAAACTCCCACGACAAAAGAGAGTCACCAAAACGAGTTTCTCAACCACGAAAACAAGAAATCAATTACTCTCCGATTTACGGCAAAGGAATTTAGGAATATCCTCACCGGGATTATGAATCCTTCTAAGATCGGCTTTCATCGCCATACCGACCAACACGGCTACTAACAGGGCGAAATCTCTTCAAACACGGAGTTCCACTGCACGCAGAGCGCTCAACCACTTCAAGAATAGTCATAAATACTACCAAGGCCTTAACAAGACTAACATATAACATAATCACAAGTATCAACATAGCATCAATAACAAAACAAGCATTGTAACACAATGCAACGGTATCCCATCCCTTTCCTATTGTGCATCAGAGTGTGTCAAAATTTTAAATTAATTCATCATTCTACATCAAGTTTTACTGTTATTGCCCTAGGGCCACATTTTAAAGGTTCAACCTAAACCATGTTTCTACTTTTATACAGAAAATTTTAATTCATTCTAGAATTACTCACTACATTCAAACACCACGGACTGAAGCCCGCTCGATACTAATCAGAATAACACCCGGCGCCTAAACGCACCGCGAATGCTACCAAAACCTCGTCGCTAGCGACACCCCTCGGACCCACTCATGCCCAAAGGGTTACCAACCCAAGATAAATCTCCACAACAAGATTAAACCGAGAATTACCGAAGAAGACATAAAAAAAACCTAACACCTCTATGAACTTGACTGCAATCAACCACTAAACTCTAAAACCGATTAAAGCTAAGTCACCGAAATTTACAAAATTTCGCATGACCTCTAGAAATATAGGACATCCACTCACAGACAGAAAACATATGCAATACATGATATCATTCTAGCAGGTCCTTAGTTAACCAACCTCACATCCAATAGAAATAAATAACTCCCCACGACAAAAGACATATTACGCATACGAAGTTACATTCAGACTTAACTAATCAATTAACTAGATTGTGGAGGCCGATGGCGTGCACGTGATACTACTCCCAACCAAACGAGCCAACTTCAAGGTACCTAAAACAGAAATAAACAAGCGTGAGTCCAAGACTCAAAAAGTGCAACAAGTAGACAAAGTAAGAAATTAAACTAAAATACAGACTACTTCAAAACATAGAGTAGTTTCTTTATTGGGCCTTCGTAATTAAATGAAGGCAGTTGAATTCATAAAGGATCCAAAACATAAGAGAACGATTACTCCATCATTTACCATAATAATTACTTAACTGAAAACCTCCAGGAACAGAAGCAGCAATTGATTCCACTTACCGCATCCAACTCGAACGTAACAAAACTTACCTTTGCCTCAATAAACATTTCTGGATGAGTCCACGCCTCAATACTCAACCTGTTCTTCCCATTCCTATCAATCCCATTTATCCGTTGCAACACATAATGCAATGGAATGCGTTTATGCTTTCATGCTCAAGTGCATAAAACATACAAAAGAAGAAGCTCATATCCATACATCACAATCATCTCATTAAACATAATTCATCATTGTCAATGCAATACAGGTGCAATTATGCCATACAAAGCAGAATCTCAATCCATACATCACAATCAACTCATTAAACATGACTCATCATTGTCAATGCAATACAGATGCAATTATGCCATACAAAGCAGAATCTCAATCCATACATCACAATCAACTCATTAAACATGACTCATCATTGTCAATGCAATACAGATGCAGATTTCACAATTTCCATGCATATGATGCATCATGCATGCTCATCTCCTCTTTTAGCATATACCGGTATGGCGAGTGCACACCCGTCGCTGTGCACCCTCTCATTCTCCTTCCACCCGTGGTGGAGGGTGCCTACTTTACCGACTCGCTCCCATACACCCACGATATGGGACTACGAGGTAGGACTTTCAGACTCACTACAGGTGAGCACAGAGGCCCGTGATCGTAATGGGTCGCCTCTTCCATCATGAATGCACAAATGCAATTAACATAAACCAATTTGCAAACTACATTCATTCCTTACATTTGCATAGCCATAGCCAAATACATAAATATCAGCCACTCCTCACATCCATAAATTACCATTCACATCCTCAACACTCATAATCGCATTCGCAACACTCAAAATCACGTTCTCAACACTTATAATCATACTCACATCACCAATACTCGAGTAATTACTAATTTCATCTATCTTGATTATAAATCAAACCATTTTCGCAATCAAATTCCATACTCCGTCCTCACATTCATTTATCATCAATACTTCATACAAAAACCATAATCCTTTATCATGACTCTGAATTGAACCGTTATTCTTGAATCAAAACTCATGGCTTTAATATCAATAATACCCTAATCCTACTAGTAAGCACCCACACGGAACACAAGTTAGCACAACAAGTCACATAGACAAGGCACATAATTCTTCAATGTAGCACACATAGCAAACAAACACGGATGCACATGCAAGTTTCATCCATACTAGTGTTGTCAAAATAACCACAACAAGCATTAGCAGCTCTCATATCAAATCGACCAAGACATGCAATCTACAATTCACAAAATTCAATCAATTGATGCACTTGCCTTCAACTTCTCGAGACGGTGTGGCGAGACGAGGTTACCACACCTGGGGTCACACCACCTGCACATGGATATAACTCACTCAAAAACATGCCCATAAATCAACACAAGACTCATACTAAGTCGGCTTCAAGAACCCACTCCTAAAACTTGGAAACAGAAATCTGCCAACCCTGGACAGCACTTAGTAAAATAGTCATAACTTTTAGTCAGATGAACGAAACTTAGTGATTCTAGTCGCTATTGAAAGATAATTCGATTATCTACAACTTTTCTATAGCCAACCGACCGAGAAAAGCACTGATATTTCTCAGATTTGTGACAAACAGCAGACAGCCGCAGAACTAACGCGTTCTGGACAGCACGCGGTAAAATAGTCATAACTTCCAAACCGCTGAACGTAATTTAGTGATTTCAGTCTCTATTGAAAGGTAATTCAATTATCTACAACATTCGTTATAGCCAAACCCCCAGAAAACGCTTGTAAAATTTTCCATTAGCAGCTCTAACCAAGGACGAAAATCTGCCCGAACAGAACATTCTCATTCACTCTAGTCTCTCCATTTCCCCAACTAAATGCATTGCAAAAACAAGAACCCTAGTCAAGCATTTCATGAAACACCATGTATGCAAGAAATCTCACCCCAAATTTCTAGGGTTTTTACCTTAAGGGAAAACCCAAGGAGAAAGGAGGGAGGTGGGGGAGAGCTGCATCGGCTCGGGGAATGAGGAGCTCGCCGGAGCTAGGGGCGGCTGGCCGGAGCTGGGCCGGAGCTGGCCGGAGCTGGGCGGCGGCTGGAGCTCCCAAGGAGGTGTCGGCCATGGCTGCTTGCTGCGCCGGCTGCCGCTGCTTCATCGATGTGCCCTGCTTGCCTTGGAGAGGAGGCGCAAGGAAGAAGTCGGCTGGGGGAGGAAGACAGCAGGAGGAGAGGAGAGGGTGACGCCAAGGAAAGCCAGGGCGGCTGGGGAATTCGGCTGGGGAAAACAAGAATTGGCTGGCTCCCCCTTTTTTTGATGATGTGGACAGCTAGGGTTAGGGAAAAAGAGTAATATGCATTTACAAGCCACTCATCAATTCTAAGGACCATAACCAACAACTTCAAAACTGACATTCCAACTCTCGGCGGACAGAAAATCCTTTGAGTAGAACTTGCTGCAGAAAATTACGGCACGGAGAAATACCCTTTCCGATATGCATTCGGCATATCTGAAATCTCTTTGCTAAGATTCCTGAAATTGCGAAACGACAAAATCTTTAATTTAAGAAAACAAAAACAAATCCAGCCAAAAACTCGGGAAAACGATTTTGCGATATTACACTCTTCCCCCCTTTAACAGAATTCGACCTCGAATTCTGAACACCACAAGAACACCAACAAGAACAACGAAAACCGACTGACAAAGCGAAAACACCCAAAACTCGAGTTGGATACTTCCCACGCACGGGTCTCCAAAACTCGAGTCATCTCCTTTCCACTTGAGAATCCACATCTCCCACACGCAGAAGCTATTAGACCCGAGCAGTCAATCAAAATTCCCAAATCATACCACCAACCAACAACTCATAATAATACGATTCACATCAGCCACAACACTATATTAAGCACATCGCTGAATTCTATTCGATTGAACAGTTGGGGTTCTAAACCCAAATCCCCTAAGAACCAAGAAAACCCTGATTCACATCTCCACTCATTGATTAACCTTTCTAACCAAAGACCCACACACAGAATTCTTTATTCCCACAAGCTTCTAACCAATTCCGAACATGACACTATCGTTAACCATTTAACACCGGAATCCTTTAAGAATCAAAACACAACTTTTATCTTTTCAACAGTTACTCTTGGAAACAACAGGATCAAGAATCATTATTTACTATCGAAAGGATTAGCCCCACAGACACCAATCATATTCCCTCATAGCACCCATTGTACCGACCTTCTTTCAACTTGTATCATACAAAAGACAACCACGAAGGAAAAGGTTCACAACTGAACCCTCCATCTCCGACTGACCCACATTGAGTCTAACCCATGAATCCGAAGGTTCCAACAATTTTTTACGGAAACAAGGCATTAACGACTGGTTCCACCCAGCCCACCCACAACAAGGTCCCACACAACTCAGGGACAATCACGATCAAAATGCTCTTCTCATAAAGGTCGGAACCACGACAAGGAATATATTACATCAACTTGCTACCACCTTCTGTACAATCAACGATTCCCTCAAAAGAAATTTTGAATTGACATTACAAAGCTCCATCATAATCCACCTTTAAACTACTTGAGGTCACACCTAACTCATACTAGGACTGCCGATCAAAACCAAACTACACTTGGTTCTTTTCTTAAGAGGGTCTCGCCCTCACATTCTTTCACTCACGTAATCAAACCCAAGAGTATAAATCCTTACTATACTCAACACGGTACCACGAATAGTCAAAATCTTTAACTCCAGCTAGAATGCAAAAGAGATACAATTCTCTTTAACCCAATAAACCACATACATCACCTTGGAGAAAATTCAACAAAACTCATGATCACTCTGTTTCCTTTCCTAAGCCAAATCGCAAAGGCAAATTCAAATCTCGAACATCTCAAAAACCACTTTTACCATTTTCAAATCAATGCAATCAAATTTACATCGGGGAGTACTCAAAATAAAAGAGACTCCACGCAACCCTTTGACAGAAGCTCTCACTAACCAAAAACAACTTAACTTGCTATCATCAAAGCAAAATTGCGTACAACACCAAAATCAACACTTGGGAAGAGGAAATCGATTCTCAAACCCGACATCCGACCCCAGAATCAACACACAATCTCTTAAAGAGAAGAGGGGAAACTCATTCTCAACAGAGACCACTTCACTAGCCAATATCACTTAATTAACAAGTTCCTCAACCAACTTGTTATTACTTCTTTGACACAATCAGCTATAACCTTACGCGAACACCACTTCTAGCTCTCCACGTATAACCACGGATCATCCTGACCCACAAAATACTAACTACCAAAATTTTCTTTCTAGAAAAGCCAACGAAAACTTCCAAAGAAGCTCGACTCTCAAAAGACTTAGAAAAATGATCGGGCTCAAGCCATGTCATTCAACAAAACTCCAAACCAATTATCAAACTCCAAAATTCCATGAAGGAAAGAAGTTACACAAATCAATTCATGGAAAGGAAAAGCGAATCGATCGAATAACACTTTTCCTTTAAAACTCCAAATCCAAAACTTCAACCCAAGAACGATAACACGAAGAAATCCATGTTTTACCCGCCATCAACCAACAAGGCGCAACACCAAAACCCTTTTCTTTGACTTAAACCCAAAAAGACCAATTGAGTCAAAGCAGGAAGCTTATCCATCAACGCTCCCATCTACAATAGAAATACAACAACACTTTTTAAACCGAAGAACAACCAACACAAGAAGGAATCCATAACTTTCTACAAAGCAACCAAAAGAGGTGCAAAACGATACGCTTCACTTTGCCGCACGACAAGATTCAACCCTTGTCATGACCACAAACTCAAACACGATAAATCACAAAACTCCCACGACAAAAGAGAGTCACCAAAACGAAGTTTCTCAACCACGAAAACAAGAAATCAATTACTCTCCGATTTACGGCAAAGGAATTTAGGAATATCCTCACCGGGATTATGAATCCTTCAGATCGGCTTTCATCTGCCATACCGACCAACACGGCTACACAACAGGGCCGAAATCTCTTCGAAACACGGAGTTCCACTGGACCCAGAGCGCCAACCACTCCAAGAATAGTCATAAATACTACCAAGGCCTTAACAAGACTAACATATAACATAATCACAAGTATCAACATAGCATCAATAACAAAACAAGCATTGTAACACAATGCAACGGTATCCCATCCCTTTCCTATTGTGCATCAGAGTGTGTCAAAATTTTAAATTAATTCATCATTCTACATCAAGTTTTACGGTTATTGCCCTAGGGTCACATTTTAAAGGTTCAACCTAAACCATGTTTCTACTTTCATACAGCAAAATTTTAATTCATTCTAGAATTACTCACTACATTCAAACACCACGGACCTGAAGCCCGCTCGATACTAATCAGAATAACCCGGCGCCAAACGCCATGAATGTTACTAAAACTCGCTTCATTAGCGACACCCTCGGACCCACTCATGCCCAAAGGGTTACCAACCCAAGATAAATCTCCACAACAAGATCAATTAAACCGAGAATTACCGAAGAAGACATAAAAAAAACCTAACACCTCTATGAACTTGACTGCAATCAACCACTAAACTCTAAAACCGATTTAAAGCTAAGTCACCGAAATTTACAAAATTTCGGCATGACCTCTCTAGAAATATAGGACATCCACTCAGCAGACAGAAAACATATGCAGTCACATGATATCATTCTAGCAGGTCCTTAGTTAACCAACCTCACATCCAATAGAAATAAATAACTCCCCCACGACAAAAGACATATTACAGACACAGAAGTTACATTCAGACTTAACGAATCAATTAACTAGATTGTGGAGGCCGATGGCGTGCACGTGATACTACTCCCAACCAAACGAGCCAACTTCAAGATACCTAAAACAGAAATAAACAAGCGTGAGTCCAAGACTCAAAGAAAGTGCAACAAGTAGACAAAGTAAGAAATTAAACTAAAATACAGCTACTTCAAAACATAGAGTAACAGCTTTATTGGGCCTTCGTAATTAAATGAAGGCAGTTGAATTCATAAAAGATCCAAAACATAAGAGAACGATTACTCCATCATTTACCATAACATTACTTAACTGAAAACCTCCAGGAACAGAAGCAGTAATTGATTACACTTACCGCATCCAACTCGAACGTAACAAAACTTACCTTTGCCTCAATAAACATTTCTGGATGAGTCCACGCCTCAATCCTCAACCTGTTCTTCCCATTCCTATCAATCCCATTTATCCGTTGCAACACATAATGCAATGGAATGCGTTTATACTTTCATGCTCAAGTGCATAAAACATACAAAAGAAGAAGCTCATATCCATACATCACAATCATCTCATTAAACATAATTCATCATTGTCAATGCAATACAGGTGCAATTATGCCATACAAAGCAGAATCTCAATCCATACATCACAATCAACTCATTAAACATGACTCATCATTGTCAATGCAATACAGATGCAATTATGCCATACAAAGCAGAATCTCAATCCATACATCACAATCAACTCATTAAACATGACTCATCATTGTCAATGCAAACATGATGCAGATTTCACAATTTCCATGCATATGATGCATCATGCATGCTCATCTCTCTTTTAGCACATACTGGGGTATGGCCGAGTGCACACCCGTCTGTGTGCACCCTCTCATTCCCCTTCCACCCCGTGGTGGAGGGTGCCTACTCTTCTTCGACTCGCTCCCATACACCCACGATATGGGACTACGAGGTAGGACTTTCGACTCACTACGGTGAGCACAGAGGCCCTTGATCGAATGGGTCGCCTCTTCCATCATGAATGCACAAATGCAATTGACATAAACCAATTTGCAAACTACATTCATTCCTTACATTTGCATAGCCATAGCCAAATACATAAATATCACCACTCCTCACATCCATAAATTACCATTCACATCCTCAACACTCATAATCGCATTCGCAACACTCAAAATCACGTTCTCAACACTTATAATCATACTCACATCACCAATACTCGAGTAATTACTAATTTCATCTATCTTGATTATAAATCAAACCATTTTCGCAATCAAATTCCATACTCCGTCCTCACATTCATTTATCATCAATACTTCATACAAAAACCATAATCCTTTATCATGACTACGAATTGAACCGTTATTCTTGAATCAAAACTCATGGCTTTAATATCAATAATACCCTAATCCTACTAGTAAGCACCCACACGGAACACAAGTTAGCACAACAAGTCACATAGACAAGGCACATAATTCTTCAATGTAGCACACATAGCAAACAAACACGGATGCACATGCAAGTTTCATCCATACTAGTGTTGTCAAAATAACCACAACAAGCATTAGCGGCTCTCATATCAAATCGACCAAGACATGCAATCTACAATTCACAAAATTCAATCAATTGATGCACTTGCCTTCAACTTCTCGAGACGGTGTGGCGAGACGAGGTTACCACACCTGGGGTCACACCACCTGCACATGGATATAACTCACTCAAAAACATGCCCATAAATCAACACAAGACTCATACTAAGTCGGCTTCGCAACCCACTCCTAAAAACTTGGAAACAGAAATCTGCCAACCCTGGACAGCACTTAGTAAAATAGTCATAACTTTTAGTCAGATGAACGAAACTTAGTGATTCTAGTCGCTATTGAAAGATAATTCGATTATCTACAACTTTTTCTATAGCCAACCGACCGAGAAAAGCACTGATATTTCTCAGATTTGTGACAAACAGCAGACAGCCGCAGAACTAACGCGTTCTGGACAGCACGCGGTAAAATAGTCATAACTTCCAAACCGCTGAACGGAATTTAGTGATTTCAGTCTCTATTGAAAGGTAATTCAATTATCTACAACATTCGTTATAGCCAAACCCCCAGAAAACGCTTGTAAAATTTTCCATTAGCAGCTCTAACCAAGGACGAAAATCTGCCCGAACAGAACATTCTCATTCACTCTAGTCTCTCCATTTCCCCAACTAAATGCATTGCAAAAACAAGAACCCTAGTCAAGCATTTCATGAAACACCATGTATGCAAGAAATCTCACCCCAAATTTCTAGGGTTTTTACCTCAAGGAAAACCCAAGGAGAAAGGAGGGAGGTGGGGAGAGCTGCATCGGCTCGGGAATGAGGAGCTCGCCGAGCTAGGGGCGGCGGAGCTGGGCAGAGCTGGCCGAGCTGGGCGGCGGTGGAGCTCCCAAGGAGGTGTCGGCCATGGCTGCTGCTGCCGGGCGGTCGCTGCTCATCGATGTTTCATCACGCTTGCTGCCGCTTGGAGAGGAGGCGCAAGGAAGAAGTCGGCTGGGGGAGGAAGACAGCAGGAGGAGAGGAGAGGGTGACGCCAAGGAAAGCCAGGGCGGCTGGGGAATTCGGCTGGGGAAAACAAGAATTGGCTGGCTCCCCCTTTTTTTGATGATGTGGACAGCTAGGGTTAGGGAAAAAGAGTAATATGCATTTACAAGCCACTCATCAATTCTAAGGACCATAACCAACAACTTCAAAACTGACATTCCAACTCTCGACGGACAAAAAATCCTTTGAGTAGAACTTGCTGCAGAAAATTACGGCACGGAGAAATACCCTTTCCGATATGCATTCGGCATATCTCAAATCTCTTTGCTAAGATTCCTGAAATTGTGAAACGACAAAATCTTTAATGTAAGAAAACAAAAACAATTCCAGCCAAAAACTCGGGAAAACGATTTTGCGATATTACACTTGTCCACGACCTCGCCATTTCAGATTGTCAATTTGTTCGCCCGAAGGTTCACCTGATCCTTCCCACTCTTCTTGAATAAATTGACTACAAGATTTAATATTTATTTCAGACATTTATTTCATAAGTACGTATTTATGACTTATTTCAGACATTTATTGACTTACTCGATGTACACCTTCATTTCATCCATGTTGTCGTACACGCATAACCTGAATCAAATCCTTTTCCGCCAAGCGCCCAAGTCACGTGTGGTGCTTTTGCCGACATTGCATCCGACTTGGTCATGGAACACCTCTAAGTTGGAAGTGCTTCTGCGACGTGCCTTCTTATACCTTGGTTGTGGCACATGGATCTTGTTTTTTGTTGCAAAGTATTTGTCCGTGAAGTAGGCGATCTCCTGAATCACCTAAGCTTCGCAATACGCTTCGACTTGTGCTTTGTTCTTCACTTCGCTCTAAGACTTTTCATCATGCGCCCACAAAGATACATCCACCTAAATCTGCGCTGCCCCCAACTTTTGCTTCATATTGCAGATGAACCAAGAGATGTTGCATGCAATTGAAAACCCAGGATATAAATCTTCTCGAGCTTTGTCACAAGCACAACAATGTCCTTCTCCAATTCCTCCATCCTCGATGCGGATATCTCTTTACGCAGAGCTCTCGATAGAAGAAGCTAAGCTCGCCAATGTGATCCATATATCATCGCCAACATATCCACGCCACACTACCGAAACAGACGCCTATGAAGACTTTGTAGTCGTGGGCATTCATCCCATTTAACTTGCATTGCTCTATACTAACGGCATGTCGAAGGATCGCCGCATAACCATCTAGGAATTTAACCTTTTCCTTAATCCAATCAAGAATCGCTTTATTTGCCCAATGTAAGGCGAATTTTGCCCTAGGTTTCTCCCATTCTTATCGAGGTTCATGTCCGGCCGATCACATATCGAGCGCATTCGGACGTGCTTTCTTGTTATCTTTAGTCTTCGTAGGATGTCCGGTTTGTGTTCACGATCGACTCGCACATATTTTTCTCTTGGTGCATCACGTCGATGTTGTGAGGTAGCTTCGTGTCTTTTGCATAAGGAAGGTTGTAGATGCTGCACTTATGAGTCCAATGGTGCTCCTCACCATAGTCTTTCACATACCCGATATCCGCTAGATCGTCATGCCGCCGATGATATCCCGCACTAAACGCTCGGTGGCGCCTTCTTCATGATCTTGCCTTTGCGAAATGCCTTTTTGATTCCTAAATGGGTGCTTCGGCCCAGAAACAACGGTGACAATCGAACCAACAGGACTTACCCCATTTTTCCAAAGCAGAAAGCATCAATGTTACGCAGCATATAGGGCATGACAACTTTCCATGCGTGCTCCACCGAGAACATGCCATCGCCGGAAAATCGTGTATTGACCATGTGTATGCGCACGCGCCCCTAAAGTTCTTCCCCTTGTAGCTATCATGTGTCAAGACTCCTTTAATCCACGTGTCGGTCGGCTCTTCTACCAGAGGTTGCATGAATAGATCTAAGTTTTTTCCAGGAGAGGCCCATGTATTATAACGAAAGAAACATATACTCTTCTTTCAAGCGAGTTGAGGCGACAGGTTGTACGGGATCGCGAACACCGGCCAGCACGAGTACGGGTGCGCCATCATATTGAATGGCGTGAACTCATCGGTCGAGAGGCCTATACGCACATTCCTAGGCTCCGCCGCAAATTCAGGGTGTTGTTGGTCAAAGTGCCTCCAAGCTTCTGCATCAGACGGATGAATCATCACGCCCTCCTTTCTACGCTTGCCCTCTTTGTGCCACCTCATGTGTCTCGCCGTGGCCTTGGACATGTACAGACGCTGCAGACGTTCAGTGATCGGAAAGAAACGGAATGTTTTCCGGGCCACCGTCGTCTGTCTCATTCCACGTTCTGTACATTTAACTTCCTCGTACCGACTCTCATTACAATGCTTACAGTGAGTCAGCCCAGAATCGGTCTTCCAATAAAGCATGCAGAACTTTGGGCAATAGTCTATCCTCTCGCACGGCATGCCTAACACGCGAAGAAGCTTCTTCGACTCGTAAAGATTCGGAGTCATATTGTGTCCACTCGGAAGGAGGCTATCCAGCAGTTTGCAAAGGTCGTTGAAGCAATTGGCTGACAGGTTGTACTTGGTCTTCACCGACATTAGACGTGACACTGTCGAAAGTACAGTCACATCGGTATGCTCATGCAGCGGCAACTTGGCAGAATCAAGGAGCTTCTCGAAATTGTTCGGCAAGTGGCTCGGACTCTTCCTCAGGGGAGAGATCGTAAGCCCGAGCCACATCATCTGTGAGCTCATCTAATCTATCAACTTCGACTTCATCGTAGCCCTCTTCAAAATCCACAGGGCCACACACCGGCGCCGGACGCTTCCTCTCGCCATGAGCTACCCATACAAAGTAATTTGGTTTGAAACCATGCCTACATAGGTGATGGCTAATATCCTTCTTGTTCCTCTTCTCGGTGTTCGAGCACGCAGCGCAAGGACACCACACGACCGCTGCATTAGGGTCAGGGAATCTTCGGAAAGCATCATCCACGAATGCTCTAGCCTTCACGATCCACTCGTCCGTGTGTCTTCCAGACTTCATCCAACCATCGTACATCCACCGCCGATCTTCCATCCAAAGATCGCCATTACATAACGTCAATGCATGCATCGAAATTTCAGATTTAGACAGTTTAAGCCTTACTAAATAGGAGGGCTTACCCACCATCGATGTGGGCTTATATTTGACAGTGAATGGGCATTTAGGGTGCTTTCGGGTAGGAATTCGGCAAGATAACCCGTTGTTCTCCAAGTGCAACGACGGCACGGCGCACCACTTATATTATGCACTAGGAGAACGACAAGGAAATACCGCCGAATCCCAACCCAGACACCTCGTGTCACGACCATCAGACTAAGCAAGACATCCGTGGGCTGTCCAAAACGTGGACAGACCGAGAGCGCAACACTTTTCATAATGGAACCCAATGAATCACCGTCGAGCTCCTTACAAAAATATGCAGCGCCCCCGAATAGGTCTAACTCTGGCTTGGTTAACGTTACTGAAATTATTAGAAATTTATTAGAAATTTCGGCAGCACAACCCCTAAAACTAGGATATCCACTCAGCAGACAAAAGACAGTATTTAATATAATAACAACCACATATAGAAACTAATACCGAAAGACTTGATTAACATTAATACTGCGTGTCATTGACACCTTGCATGAGCATTAGGCACAGTACACATATCCAAAACCAGGGCTAAGGTTCATATTATGCATGCTGTTACATACCTTGGCCATCAATATGTACTTTAATTAATTCATTGGCACAATCTTATGAGCATTTGCAAGCTAGATCTACATATGCATCTATGCACATATATACATTGAAATCAGAAAACTATTAATTTCAACTGTAGTCATACATTCAAACATATAATCTGCGCAACTTAATCTATACAGTAGATCAATGGGTGTAGTTAAAGTAACAAGCATTGGCAAATTAGATTGAAGGCGAAGACACCTGCGAGATAGAGCCATGTACATAACTAAGCCATACGCAACATGATGACAAATGTTTTGCTAGCGCTGACTTTCATAAGGTTGGTCTGGCATACAGGTTCAAAATGATCCAAGAATGGAGGACCTCAAACACATATGAATCTCCATAACTAACTTATTGGCAGGTTATGAATGCATTCCTATTGTATTCTAAACACCTTGGACTTACAGATTTTCTTTTAAATGTTTATTTGAATCATTCCTTAATTCACCCACACCAAAAAAAAGACCAGGACTCCAATGGCGTTTATTTCCAGTCAAATTAACTTTCCCCATCAAACATTTGGAAATAAAATGCATGCTGATGGAAAGGGGGTGAGAAGTGCACGATCTGTTTGCAACAAGCAAACATTAAGAATCTTTAGAAAGACCTGTTTGATCTTAACACACAATTCGCCCAAGCCAGACGCAATTTCTATTTTTTAAGCCAGTAGTGAATAAACGCGTATTGCAAAAACTACAAATGGCATATCAGCAAGATATTTTTTAAGCCCTGCATCAGGTAGTGTTGAACGCGAGTTGAAAATAAGAACGGTGCTTTACACCTAATAGTCTGTCCAACAAAAATGTTGAAGTATTCAACAGCTGCGCCCAACGTAAGAAATGCCCATCTGAATTGGGTGTAATCATGCTAGGACACTCACAAATACATAACGCCATGCTTTGCACACACAAACAAAGGAGCCCTACATCAATGGAAGCGGAAAAGTTGCGAAATCATGCATTATAAAGGTTAACAATAAGGTCACAATCCTTCTATGACAACAAGATATGTGCCGATCGCCGATACCTTGAGTGGCAGAACACGACCGCTCGCAAGGATTCTTGAGATCCCAGATGCAAAGCTCCCCTCGTCACCACTGGGCGAGCCGATTCGGGCGTGAGCTCGCTAAACTCCAACTCGCAAACCTCGCCAAACCAAACAAACGCAATCAACACACCATCGGTAAGAATCACGGCACCCAATTCCAACCAATCAAGACGGCACCACTCACCGCCCGGTGTGCTTCTCGAGCCGGTGGAGGCGGGCCGGCCGGACGGGAGGCGCGGCCGGGTGGGTGGAGGCGGGCGACGGACGGAGGCGGGTGGTGGTGGAGGCGGGCGGCCAGGAGACGGCGGTCGGGCGGCGGAGGCGGCATGGACGGGAGGCGGCGACGACGAGAGGCGGCGGCCGGGCGGTGGAGGCGGCGGCGGACGGGAGACGGCGGCCGGGCATGTGGAGGTGGGCGCCGGACGGGAGGTGGCGCCGAGGCACGTGGAGGCAAAAATCGCAGGAGCGGCAAAAATCGCGAGCAGCAGAGAGTCCATCGAATTCGCGTACGGGTTCATAACGGCAGACCTGTGTCATCGGCCACACTTAAGCCGCCGACAAAGACAGCACGCACGGGCCCACTATCAGATAGCCAAGACAATGTCGGCGGCTAACACAGGGCCGCAGACATAGATACTGGGTTCTACACACACAGCATGCACGGGCCCACAGTCAGAGAGACAATACAGTGTCCGCGGCTGAGAGAGAACCGACGACACAGGTCACACTTGTATCGGTGGCTATATAAATACCGCCGGCACTGGGTCCTATTCCGTACCCTACGCACACAGCATGCACGGGCCCACAGTCAGAGAGACAATACAGTGTTCGCGGTTGAGAGAAAACCGACGACACAGGTCACACTTGTGTCGGCGGCCATGTCAATACCGCCGACACTGGGCCCATTCCGTACCCTGTGCAAAACGTTCAACAAGACATTTTAATTTTAAGGCCAATTTAAGGTTTTTAGAACATGCACAACCTATTCCAACTGATTGCTCGCTCTTCTTTCGACCGGCATTTCATCGTCACAACAAGTTCTTCTGAAAACTCAAGGAGAGTAACAGAGTCGCCACCACCGTACGTTCTTTGATACTTTTGTAGCCTACGACGGGTCGAACGAGACATTTCTAGGGTCACTTTAAGGTTTTACGACATGCACAGCTTATTTCAGGTCATTTCTTGCTCTTCAATTGGCCTGCGTTGGATCGTCACAAGGTTCTACTCAAACTTGAGGTAACGTAACGGAGACATACACATAGCGCCGTCACATACCAATTAATTAAATAATAAAAAATTACATGTTATATAGATGTATGTTGCCTAACAACTATTCTAAAAGCTCTATTTAATTTTTCTTAATTTTAAAACAACAAAAACATTTTCAAATAGATTTTCTAAATTAGTTTGGAATTACTATTGTCGTCAGCTAAAATAAAACCGTCGACAAAATGTCATCTGTGTCGTCGGCAAGATTAATACCGCCGACATAGCCTACTTTTTATCGGCGGCTGTTTCTCTCCCGACGATAAAGAACTGGCATCCTGGTTGGTCCCACATGGTGGTGATGTTTTTCCGTCTGACATGTGGGAGCACGGTGAACTCTCTGTTTTGGGTGGAGTGCCTGTGTCGGCGGGTTTATTATAGCCGACGACACAGCTCGTGTTGGCGGGATCTGGAATTCAAATTTCATCCTGCGCCGATACGTCATCGTGTTCTATATCGGTGGCTAAATTTTTGCCGTCGACACAGTCTTGCTAGGTGTATATGTGTCGTCGGGTGACGTTAAAGCCGTCAACATAGGCAAACTTTTTGTCGTCGGTCGTTTTACCGACGACAAAAATATTTCGGCTGACGACACTATTCTCGTTTCTTGTAGTGAATGTGGAGCCTAATCATTTAAAAACACGAGAGATTGAAATCATCTAATCTAAACCACAGTCATGCCTGCTTTCTGTAGTTTGTCTTTATTTGACTTTCTATCTATTTTCTTATTGCCCTTATTGAAGCTGTTATTTGCTACTTTTATTGGAACGACGTATAGAATTCGACGTAACTGCTTCCGTCGTCGACTATGGCAACAACATCGTCATAAACGTCAAATAAGCAAGGCAAGCACCCCCTTTGACCATGTTGATCCCAGTTTTATAAATGTTTTCATTAAATGTTTTGATTGCACGCGTATATTCATTAAACTCTACTATATTGTGGGTAATGGTAGTTATACCTGTTGATTCCTGAAACCTCCTTGATATGAATGAATTTGTGAACCTTGATACCTTAGAATCATGGTTAGACAATATATAATGTCATTCCGGGTATACACAATATTTAATAATCTGCTTAGCCATGCTTTAGACTTGGTAAGGATTTGTTAGAAACATTGATCACATGATATGCTGAAGTCTTGGATAAATCAATTGAGGATATTGATCAAATGATACTTGGATATGTTGAGACATGATGGTGATTTTTGGTTATTTTAATTAAAAATGAAAATAAAATTATAATGTTGATGCGGGCAATTATTGGCAATAGCCTGGTGTGCATGGATTTGCACGTAGATTAGGGGGGATCATTGCCCGTGTCGGATTAAGGACCGAACTATGGGTTGTTTTCAAGCAAAGATAACCGTACAACCACAAGTGCTGGTATGGGACAGTCTTAACTTATTAAGTTACTTGAAACTAGCTTTGCACATTGGAAGGCTGGAGTAGTACAAGCTGTTTCTTAATGGATTGCTCGAAGGGACGTCCACACTGAGGTGATCATGGATCAAACGTTTACCGATACAACGGTGTACGCCACTCTGTGGGGAAGTTTCATCATTTCTATGCTCTGAGTTCTTCTGCCATATTGTGGGTTTTCGTCCCGTGCTGGTGCAAAGTTAGGGTTAAGTAATTGAACGGTTACGTCATGACTCTCTGTAGCACACCAAAGGAAGTGTGCTAATATCGATTGCACAAAGAGTTAAGTCATGTCTTGTGGGTAAAGCTGTACAACTCTGCAGAGTAAAAACTAATTGATTAGCCGCGCCCGCGGTCATGGGCACTTGGTAAAGTCATCACATAGTTAGTGTTTTATTTTACAAAATGTGGAATTTGGTATGTGCTATTAAGCACCATGATTTGGATTGGATATCCTTGTTGGAAATGAATTATTTCGGATTGACTTATGATGTCAATGATTGATTCATGGAGATGATTTATTTCGGATCAATATGTGATATCAATGATTGATTCATGAAGATGATCGAAAGAACTGAGGTTTGTGAGATTTTATTGATTTGTACTTACTCTATTACACTAAAATGCTTTTACTTAAATTCCGTTTATGTTCTATACTTCAGTAAATTCTTTTGCAATCCAGCTTTATGCAAATTAACCATGAAAGTTGTCGACGATCGGAATCGCCAACCGCAAAGAATAAACGAGGGTTAGTGAAGACGGGGACCCGAGTGAAGACGGGGACCCGAGCAGAGCTTGGCCCAAACGAAAGGAAGGATCCAAAAGCGCTGAAGGTTGGAGCTAGACGACAACGAGCGTGAGGCGAGATTTTAGACTGGTTCGAGCCCCTGAGAGGGTAATAGCTCTACTCCAGTTGCCTTGCGGCGGTGTCTTTGTTGTTTTTGTGTACAGAGGTGTGTTACAGCTCAAGCTTAACAATGGCTATGTCTAGCACTCGAGCTCTGTTCGTCTTCTCAGGCTGCACCTGGCATTATATCCTCCTCGCCTACAACGGGCGAGAGATATTCCCGGATAGTGGCCTTCATGCACGTTGTGGACTGGTCAGCAACCGCTCCGGACTTGATGTGCATGCCTGCTGCTCCCCCACGACCCGGATCTTGGCAACCGTGAGTCAAATGCACGTTCTGAAACCAAAGGGAGACTACGGACACGATCAAGAGCCGACCCGAGCTCGAGGTCGTGCGGACGCCGTGCTCGAGGGCATGCGCGCTCCAGGTCGTGCGCCTTGATGTACTCCCAGGTCTTGGTCGGAACCTCCCAAGCTTGGGAGCCGACCGCGCACTAGCCGGCCAAGGGTTGTCCCAATCCTCGTCAAAAGCCTTTCCTTTGAATGGCCTGCATATATAATAGGATTCGCTAAAGTCTTGCTGAGTACGCAAGTACTCACTCTTGCTTACATGTTGTTTTTAGGGTGAAGAATCAGAATAGCTCAATGAAATTATTCGACACAGGATTCGGGAATGTTAACGAGATTTTTCTAGGGCTTATACCTTGTCAGTTGCCTGAGGGATTGTATGGGCATATTACAAGACTTTAATTCTTTCCGCTGCATTTCTCTGAATTGTAAGACTTTATTATGTACATTACCTTTATTATTTGTAATAAAGAGTATGGATGTGATATCAATTGTATAAATGTGCGTACTAGCTACTGATCCAGGGACTAGTACTGTGTGCACATGAGATTTCTATTTTTGCATTTATGTAAAAATGGGGGTCATTACAATTTTTGAACACATCGTTATAAATTCAAATATAAATTTATTTCCCAGTAAAATTGAAGTCAAAATATAATAAATTATGAACTAACTAATAAATCTGAAATAAGAGTCCCAAATTGAAGTTATTTTTAATAGATAAATTGGAATTCAGAACAAAAATTGGACAAGGATTAAAATTAAATCATAATTAAACCAAATACAGAGAAAATTATGTAAATTCAAACTGAGCATCCAAATGATGTTATGTTTGGAATAAAATAAGAGAAACAAAATTTACATTCAATGCTGAAAACTTTCAATTTGCAGTAAGAGAACTCCATATATAATAACAAATAAAGAATTATGGAAATTACTTCTTTTTAGGCTGTTTGTACATATTTGAATTGAAATTTCCTGTGTTGATAATGTAATAAATTCAAAAAAAAAGGATTTCTAAACTACAAAATATGACGTGAAAATATTTTTAAATTACGAATTGTACTTACAAAGAAGTAATCTCAATTTTCAAAATTTAACATCGCGTTAACATTTAATACTTAATGCTTGTAGATTTTTCGCATTATATTGCAATGCAAGCCCAGGTTTGATTTGTACAAAACAAATAAAACTTGACTGTTCTAACTTGAAACACGCTATGGTTACAGCTCAACACGTTATAACTTAAAACACGCTGTCCATGCGGATGCACCGCACGGGTTGATGACTAGTTTCTAAAGGGGTAGGATACAATCAACTCTGCATCCAAGCGCGTTCAATGCACGAGACTTCACTGGTGTGTGCGCAAATGATTCTTCACAGTTATACGTGCGACAAACTTCTTACGGTCGGATTACGCTAATCAATTGTTTGACGTGGTTCTATACATTGTTCAAAATCTCATCGAGATTACGGTAATCTTAGCCAAAATTTTGGACTTTGGTCTACCAAGATTCTAAATCTCAGCGGGATGAAAAAAAAATGAAAATTTTCAAATTGCCGCAGTAATTTTAGGAAATTTCGGGATTTTGAACTGAAATTGGTACAATTTGGACTGGTTTTCATGATTTAAGGACCAAATTTAGCACCAATTTTTTATAAAGTATTGTGATGTCTTTTCTGATGAACACATGTGAAAATTTTTGCTCCAATTTTTTCCAAAATTTCTCAGGGACATGAAAAAGGCTGAAATTTCAGTGAATTTCGCCAAAATTACGTCCTCAAAAATACCGGATTTAAATTTTAGTTTTAAATTTCGTTTGAAATTATAAAATCTCACTAAAATTTTGATTTTCGGCTACCTCTGAAATGGATTCGAAAACGAAATTTGTTCTACGTATGCTATCATTTGGCATGCGAAGCACGAAGAGCCGTAACATTGTCCTTTTGCCGTGTATTTCCAACAGCATTGACTTGATTACATGCATCGTGTACGTGTATGATTTGCAAGGAAAAAGTAGACGTATTAATGTGATAAAAAAAGGAACATGGACGAAAAAGCAAGATACTCATGTACATTCTTTTTTTTTAGAATTAATATTGTCTTTAACCAAGCATACAAAAATTGAGAGTATGGAGCTCATCTTATTATTCAGGTCCTTAATGACTGATCTTATCCACTATGGGTAGTTCTTCCATATATATATTACCTCTCAGTATAAGTTACAGTTACACAAATCTTAGAGTAAGCAAAAAGGTAAGTAATCAACATCTACCTTTTATTCATACTTTAATATTTATATAACTTTTAAAAAGAGATACGTATAAGCACCTCTCGTCCACTACGCACGTATTGGAGCGTGACTAGCAGCCAGCAACTGACAACTCTGACAATCTTCGGGAAGGAAACTCAACGTGTTCGTCGAGCTGCCACCTACAGACGTTTGCCAGGACGGCCGGCCACAGCGACACAAGCATGGCGACACATACGGCAGGCTCAGGCGTTAGCGAATAAGCCATCTGTCTGCACTGCACTGCCTCCTTGCCAGAAACCAGCTCTCGGTGGTTGATCGTTTGGGTACGCCAGTACGCATCTAGCTGCTCGAGAAAAAATTAAGCGAATTAGTGATGCCATTGTAAATGATTCAGCATGATTCAGCATGTTGTTCTTCCTCTTCTCTTGAATCGCGTTACGCGTACGCTAGAGGTGGTCTGATTTCTTACCTCGCATTGGCAAGACTGTGCCCAGTGCATTCCTGACGCCTCCTATGCTTATGGCACATGTCCAGTGCGATTTGACCAGGGATAGATTCCCATTTTGTAGTGTTGTTACACACCATCTCTCTCACAAAACAAACCATATCTCTAAAATGCCTGTATGTCTTTGCTCAAACTGAGCAGACCGATTCGATCTCTCCATGTATATATACTACTGCATTTAAGCTTTTTGCTGCATGGTGCACATGGCACTCGGTCCTCGAATCATTTAGTAGAAAGTCATTCTTCCGCGCGTAGCTCACATTTGTATACGGGAAAGAAAAGGGACGTCTTATCCACGTGACCACGTCCCCACAGCTACCCATTTCTTATCCTCATGAGAGCATATACAATAATAAATTCTACTACTTACTCCATCTCTCATCCATATTATTTAGAGTAAGCAATAAATTCAACTTATACAATAATTATCTCTAAAAGTTGTGCTAACTATCTCTCATCTATATCATCTAGAGTAAGCATACTTACTTTAACATAGGCTTTTGGTTAGTTATAGCATGTTGTTTTCCGGGAAATGTTGGTTGCTTGCTGCATAAGGGCAGTCCCAATGCATATAGTTTCTATAACTCCCATGTCATCTAGACACTACAGGTAGAAACTATGCTCCCAATGGATAGTTTCTTCAAAATAAACTCTCATCCAATCTCCTCTTTTCTCTTATTTTCTCACCCAATCCTCTTTTCCCTTTCTCAGTACTTGTGTAGAAATGGTTTCTGCATGAGAAATGATTTCCTTCTCTTTCATCATTAACTCTACCTCTACATCACCATTTTGCTTACATGGCAACCTAATTAATGCTATGAAAACTATCCTAGTCATCCCATTGAGATTGCCCTAAGAGCCGGTTCTCTTCTCTCTCATCTTTCTTCACTCTTCTGCGTAGAACAAACATAATAACTATATGCTAATAGTAAGCTGAGATGATCTTATTGTATCTAATATCGTGCTCGAGAGAGAGGTGGGAGCGTGACTCATGACAGGGGGGAGGACGAACAGAGGGCGGCCATCGCTAGGCCCTAAGCCGAGCGGCGAGCATGTGTACGGCAGGGGCAAGAGGTAGAGACACGGCGTGAGGAGGAAGAAACACAATGTTTCTCCCCCTCTCGGTCTGACAGGTGGGTCTAGGCCCACTTGGCAGTGAAAGGAAGAAGTGGTCTGGCTGGCTGGCTGCTGCTGTGTTAGTTCGGCTCGTGGGCTAGCCGGACTGCGGGTTGGGCTGGCTGCTGCTTGCTGGCTTTCAGCCGAACGGAGAATGCTAGGGAGAAAAAGGTTTTTGAATTAGTTTACACTGTTAAGATTAGTTTGGAATTGATTTTGAGATTTGAAGTTGTTCGCAGAAGGTTTTAGGCGTTTGTCTGTTCAAACAGGTTTAATTGGGAAGTTTTTCTAAATTCTTCTTTTGGACAAGGATTAAAATTGAGAAAATCATGTAAATTCAAACTTAGCATCCAAATGATGTTATGTTTGGAATAAAATAAGAGAAACAAAATTTACATTCAATGCTGAAAACTTTCAATTTGCAGTAAGAGAACTCCATATATAATAACAAAGAATTATGGAAATTACTTCTTTTTAGGTTGTTTGTACGTATTTGAATTGAACTTTCCTGTGTTGATAATGTAATAAATTCAAAAAAAATAGGATTTCTAAATTACAAAATATGACGTGCAAATATTTTTAAATTCCAAATTGTACTTACAAAGAAGTAATCTCAATTTTCAAAATTTAACATCGCGTTAACACATAATACTTAATGCTTGTAGATTTTTCGCATTATTGCAATGCAAGCCCAGGTTTGATTTGTACAAAACAATTAAAACTTGACTGTTCTTAATAACCTATCATGCTATGGTTGCAGCTCAACACGTTATAACTTAAAACACGCTGTCCATGCGGATGCACCGCACGGGTTGATGACTAGTTTCTAAAGGGGTAGGATGCAATCAACTCTGCATCCAAGCGCGTTCCATGCATGAGACTTCACTGGTGTGTGCGCAAATGATTCTTCACACTTTCACATGCGACAAACATCTTACGGTCGGATTACGCTAATCAATTGTCTGACGTTCTATACATTGTTCAAAATCTCATCGACATTATGGTAATCTTGGCCGAAATTTTGGATTTCCGTCGACTGAGATTATAAATCTCAGCGGGATAAAAAAAATTGAAAATTTTCAAATTGCTACAGTAATTTTAGGGAATTTCGGGATTTTGGACCGAAATTGGTACAATTTGGACAGGTTTTCACGATTTTAGGATCAAATTTAGCACCAATTTTTTTATAGAGTATTGTGAAGTCTTTTCTGACGAACACATGTCAAAATTTTTGCACCAATTTTTTCCAAAATTTCTCAGGGACATGAAAAACGCTGAAATTTAAGTGAATTTCGCCAAAATTACGTCCTAAAAAAATACTGGATTTGAATTTTGATTTTTAAATTTTGTTTGAAATTATGAAATCTCACTAAAATTTTGATTTTTGGCTACCTCCGAAATGGGATTCAAAACGAAATTTGTTCTACATATGCTATCATTTGGCATGCGAAGCTCGAAGAGCCGTAACATTGTCCTTTTGCCGTGTATTTCCAACAGCACGGACTTGATACTACTACATGCATAGTGTACGTGTATGATTTGCAAGGAAAAAGTAGACATATTAATGTGATAAAACAAAAGGAACATGGATGAAAAAGCAAGATACTCATGTATATTCTTTTTTTTAGAATTAATGTTGTCTTTAACCAAGCATACAAAAATTGAGAGTATGGAGCTCATCTTATTATTCAGGTCCTTAATGACTGATCTTATCTAGTATGGGTAGTTCTTCTATATATTACCTCTCTGTACAAGTTACACAAATCTTAGAGCAAATGAAAGAAATCTTGAAGCAAGTAAAAGATAACTAATCAACATCTACTCTTTATCTATACTTT